>CM068305.1:9391821-9611821 GCA_034768735.1 Schistosoma mekongi
AGTAATTTTGGAGCATAAAAATTTTAATAAAATGGGCACAAGTTACTTGTCATTCAAGTTTAGTTTCCTGCAATATAAATTTTCTTATGATCCTGGGTTGATAGACCTATGGCGGCAGCTTTGCATTTACAGCGTGGCAGACTGATCGCTCTTTATTGACTCTTACATATTTTAACAATGTTCATATTTGCGGTGAAATATGGTTAACAATAAATGAGTCATCAACTTTTATTAATCCGCTCACTGGATAATAGTTGCTTGGCCTGTCTATCTTGAGAAATAATTGTTGATCTGAAAGCAGCCTTTGAAAATATGATGCTTGGCCGACGATTTTTCAGTTGGGAGGATGTGAAGCAAGCACCTGTAGAGTTTCAGGCTGTAAGGAAAAGAAATCTAATGTAATCGTAGATTACCCGCAGGAAGTCTTTTATGAGATACGTTTGTCAAAAGAGGAAAAGGAAAATGTTAATCCACTTCTCCGACAACCAACATCATCTGATGCAACTATAGAAAATATGTGGATATATATGGTCAAATACGTGCGGTAGGACAAAACAGTCAATAAATGATTAAGGTATAATTAAAGTGTAAATATGTCGTTTAAGTAAGTAAACTGTAACCGAGTTATTGAAAGATCAAACTACCACAGTGTAGGTGAAACCATGAGTGCTTTGCACTCTATAGCCTAGTCTTAGGTTACGGCTTGTAAACCTAGATATTTAAGAAATTGTAATAGTCCTGTTACAGGCCTAATACAGTATATTCCTCACCTTTTAAGAGTGATCAGGATCAGCGAAAACGAGCCTAGATTTTCAAGAAGAGACCTTTCCAGGGTAACGATCAAATATACTCCAAACCATGAGGCTATGACACCTCAGACGATCTAGTATGATGGCTTTCTATGAAATCTGGACTAACAATGAAGTCGTTGATACTGAACTACATTTTGATGACTTCCATCTACCACGTAGTCACATGTCTGACCCACTAGGTATCTCAGCACACTGTGTGCACTCGTACTTTAGTGCCCATGAAGTCACAACTCCCATACTAAACGATAATGTCATTCTTTAGTGTAGTGTAAAAGGAAGTTGTGACTTATACTTGGTAGATGTTCTGTGAAGTTCCCCAAACATGTTATTTCCCTTTCAGTCCATTGACCACCATACTTCCTTACTATTAGGTCTACTTTTTGTCTAAATTCCAGCACCAAAAATGCGTTCTGGGTGGAGGGGTAAGCAAGCTGTGGGGAACTTATAGCTGTTCTCCAAAGAGCTGGTGAACTAGGAAGCTTACAGAATTTTATGCAATAAATGCATTTTGGGAATCAAACGGGATAAGAGATTCTATTAAAGCACCCTGGTAACGTACACGACTACATCCCGGTATCACTATAAAATATACGAATCTACTCTGGTTTCTCTTTGCTATCCTCATGAAGTAAGTTTCATCAGTGCCCACTGAATGGAAAGATGATGTGGCCATGTCTGGCCATAAAGGGGAGAAAACAAAGTTGGGACTCCTAAATCCAGTTCTACTTTCTTGTTCTCAGCAGTAGTGAGGGTCATTAGAAGAATCGGCAATTGTCTCCGTAACTATTTTTTGATAATTCCCACCAGCTGAATCCCTGCAACACTAGTCTTCAAATAATGTGTAATAGTTAAACTCCATTGGTAGAGCACAGCTATTTAGTGGACATTGTCCTTTTTAGTTTCTCCAAAGCTTCCAATAAAGTAGACAAGCGGACTGTTTACTGAAAGACGCAATCAATGGGCATTTGTTAATGTATATTAAAATAGATAAAGGAGCACCTAAGTAGCAGGTTTTCTGCGGTCACTGTCGGCTCCGTTTTACCAAACTGATTTTCAGTGACGGGCAAAGTGTTACAAGGTTGCATGTATGGACCATTTCTCAAACGACCTCCTCCCTAACTTGAAGTCACTATCTCTTCTATATACAGACGACCTCAAGACCAGGAGGGTAATGCTGTCTCATTGATATTAAGATTCTTCGGGGCGGCCTGGATAGGATATACGAGTAGTCATCCAAAAACTCGCTTTCTCTTAATACTAATACATGTAAGATGCTAATGGTAAACAATCTCGATACACACTTGGTTGGTCCAGAACTAATTCGTTTGCTTCAAATGACGACCTGGATGTAACCCATTGAAGTACTTTAGGGATATCGTCTTATTGGGATTATGAAACCAATTACGTCTACTTAATCTTACGGTTTCTGTCTAGAAAGGCAGTGTCTACAGTACATACCCAAGACTATATCTTCCTGTCTTAAAGATATTTTCAGTTTGGAGCATGATAAATTACACTGATTATGCCATTTTGGTCGAGAATGCTGGTTTAGTTGTTCATCGCAGATAGCGGGTTTACCACACAAGTAAGTAAATAACTTCTGGAGATGTACCGGTTTCATTCTATTTGACAGGCATGGTCATGGTGACATAACAGGTAAAGTACTTAGAAGAACATACATACAATCCGGACATACATACAAAATGTACAATTAGAAACATGCGTACGATATTGTTTGAAAATTGTTATATGGGATGGTAACTATTGATAAGCTGAGAGTTGGTACTTCATACAGGTAGTGGTTCATAGAAGAAGATAAATAATGCAAGAAAATGGAAAAGAACAGTACATTGAGGCACATCGACTTCTCTTATCAGATGAGTAGAGCACGCACAGTATGTTGTCCCTTTCCAGGAAAATAGGAATACAGCCAGTTGATTATTTAGTTTTTCATGATAGTATCCTAAAGTTTGTTCCGTAATATAGGTTTAAAGACAGAATCAAAGGCGGGAGTATAATCGAGAAACGTACATCGGATATATCTTCTACTCCTCCCTCTATGCCAAACATTATATTGTGATGCGGGACAGCTGCTGTGTCCAGTGTGCAAACTGACACGGGTCGATACGCCACTTTAAATGTAGGCTGCAGCATAAACAGTGAAAGTTTTTCGATAGTTTTGAGAGTGAGAAGTTGTAGATTCGAGTCTAAACTAAATATCCTTACCAGTGGACGCACTTTTTGGCATAGGTATTATTTTCATTTTCTTCCAAGCTTTTGGTAAAACCGTTGCAGAGAAAGACCCACCAAAGATGCCAGTCAGTGTCTGGTACAAAGTATTTACGCATTTATTAATAAGATTCAGTACGTCATCTGATCCCGGACATTGTAATGGTTTGTGTACTTTCAGTCATTCTAAATTATCTACTTTGATAAATATGGGACTAGGATGTTTCCTCGAATTAGGGTGATCAAGAAGTATCTGGACAGATCCACACAGTAGGAAAGACCCATTTAACGGGCCTGCATTTAAATGTACATCTTTTTTATATGTTTAGCGTCCATAAAATATTCAAAAAGTTTGCGGTCACTAGAAGAATTTTCACAAGATAGAGGCTTTTTGTCGAACATTAACTTTAAACGCTTTATTTCCTAACATATGGGGTTCAGCTTCAATATAAGCCTTGATTTTGTAGTGACTTCCTTTTTCTCTCAGTCGTTTAAGATGTGGGGAAATCGGTCAGTCGAATCTAATTAAAGTCGTTTTACTCTGACAACAAACATCGAGACAAAAGGTAAGATTAGAAGTGGTGGCATCTACAGCAATTTTTAATGATTTATTTGTAAAGAGGTCCCAGTTAGTCAATTCCAGAATGTTTATCCACTCATAGATGTTTTCCTATCAGTAATATGTGTATTTGTTTCTTGGTCAGATGAGAAGTCATCTTTCGCACTGATTCCCAGTTTAATTAGGGCAGAACATGTATAATATAATGGTCAGAATTTAGAAATTGAGCTTTTTTACAAATTTCGTATATTAATATCTATTAAAAATTTGATTAAACAAAGGATTGCGGCAAGTTGTGAAGTACACTAAGTTTTGGCTACCTACGGATGGAAAGAAAATGTACTTTGATGAGTTGAAGTCACTGCACAAAACTGAAAGAGGCCCACTGAGTGTGGTTTCAGCAAACTCAGTACACTCTACAGCAAAGTAGGATAAGACAGATGATATGCAGCCCCGGATCACATGTTAATTGGTGACATATGTATACCTAAACGTTTCCAGATGCTTTAGATATTGTAGACGATTAATATTACCGAAATATTTCTTACACCAATTGTTTTAAAATAATAAGATGGGAGTTTTTACCAACTGAAGACCTAATTGAAAGGAATGCTTTTATTCCCTGTAGGACCTTCCCTGTTGTGAAGTGGATTCAACCTGCAGCTGTAACAGTGAGTTAAACGGTGTCCGGGAGGGGGGTAAAATGAGGTAAATCCGTTTCGGTTGTTATGTGATATGCTACTTGAAAAATTTCGCTTGTAAGTCATTTGATGGTGAAGGTCTACTGACTTACGGGCCAACACATATGTTTCAGATAGTTTCGTATTTTCTCGTATAGGTCATCTCGGTACGAGTTGTTTTCGTCTCTTTCTTTGCCATTGCATCTGACCCTCAGTAACAAACAGACACACCGACTTGACTCCTCATGAAACACTTCCTAGTTGTACAGTGTTCTCCCTTCTTATTTATCCCTTTGTACTGTGCTGCTTCAGCCGAGAGGCTCTCTTCCATTCGGTTTAGTCATATAGCGAAATTACCGAACGATAGGTTACTTGAGACCTGAATTTAGGTGGTAGGATTGCTCCAGAAAAGTATTCTCCTGTGTTCATCCTGAAACAGAAGAATAAAAGTTTATTCAAGAGTTAGGAAAAAGCGGGTTCACAAGGCTGACTCTCCTGCAATGCCTCCGAGTACCTGGAAAGGCTAGGTAGGTATGGAGTCTTCTCTTGAGGAACTTAGTGGAAAGCGTTAAAACTATACGCCAAATCTCTTGCCAAATTTAGCAAGTGTTTGTAACAATCCTTAAAATGTCCTCTATTGAAATTTCTTTCATGTCAAATAGATCGCACTTGTACACTATGGAGTATTCGTTTTCAGAAATAAATATTTTAATTATTATTGCCAAACTATTAGCACAGCTTACAGAGTTCGACAATAACGAACCTAGCACAGACGTTTTGTCAGAACTCGCTCATGCTTATCCCAAAAGAGGATCTTCTTAGATTTAATCTCTATCCGAATTCCTACAGTAATCTGTTAGATTGACGAGGACTATGAATTATATGATACATCATAATCGTAACCCAACTCACAGCCCTAACTTTTCGTACCAGAAGAAAGTCTAATCTCTAAAATTGAGCTGAGAAAGATTTATATTATAGTTCATTTTTCTTTTTGGTCTCCCCTCCTTGAACATTTATCAATACAGCATTGTCCTACTTCAGGTAGGTGGAGGGGGTGAGATGATATAATAGTTCTTCTCAAAGTGTGGTCAAAGGTGTGTTTTGAAAACAGTGATGAATAGTTCAGTAATCAACCTTTTCAAAGTTTCAGAAAGGAACAGCGACACAGAGCAAACTTTATTCGATGCATAATGTTAATGGTAACAGGATTCCGTCAAGGTCCTATTCTGTGGTAGATATAATTTTAATGGACCTACGAAGGCAAAGCACTGAGGATGCTTCGATATCACCCACAATTAAGATTTTGCACTTTATAGCATTTAGCGAAAATAATTTTCTGGTAATCAGACAAGTATCGCACTCGTGTCCTCCCGGAAAGTCGAGATATTACAGAAACCTAGAAACTCCATCCACCAAGCCTTAGAAGTATCTGGTATATAGAATAGTTGTTAACTGTATGCCAGTAGGAGAGTCGTTTACAAACAGTTAGAAGAGAAGTGACTCTTGGATGAATCCTTGTGACACACTGTTAGTAATTCCAAACCAATCAATCAATGCCTGTTACCCCATATGGAGCATGGGCCTCCCACCAGCAGTTGTTTATAAATACTTGTATCTCTATGAAGAATGCTTTTCGTAGTTCTCAATACAGGTTTCATCTCCATAAATCAGAACCGTTTTCAAATTTGTGTTGACATTTTCGACTTTATTGCCGACTGACAGTTGGTTTGAGTTCCATATGGTTTTCGGTTGTAGAAATGCTGCCCTTGTCTTACCAATCCAGGCCTTTACATCTGCATCAGACCCTCCTTGTTTATTGATCACGCTGCCCAAGTATGCAAACGTTTCAACATCTTCCAGAATTTCTCTACCAAGTGTAACTGGGTTAGTGTTTGTTGTTTTTTATCAAAAAATCTTGCTTTCCTCTCTGTTTATGTCAAGGCCAACTGATGCTGTACTGTTCACCTTTATCTGTATCTGTTGCTGTGTGTGGGATAGAAGAGCTAGGTCACCTGCAATGTCCAAGTCATCTAGTTGTAGCCATGTTGTCCATTGTATCCTGAGAGTGTCTTGAGATGTTGCAGTCTTCATGATCCAGTCTATTACCAGTAGAAAGAGGAAGGGCGTGACTGAGCAGCCTTGTCTGACACCTGCCTTTACTTCGAATGAATCTGTAAGCTGACTTCCATACACAACCTTACAACGTAGTCCATTGTAAGAATTCCATACGATGTTGACTATCTCTTTGGGTACGCCATAATATCGTAGAAGTCCCCATCATATTCTCCTATCCACACTGTCGAATGCTTTTCCGTAGTCGAGGAAGTTGCTGCCGGCCCCAACCCCGGATAAAGAAGGAGGGTTTAGCATGGGCCTAGCAACCCCATCCAGCAAAACAACAACCTTGCTGAAAAAACGTCAACCATTACAAGCCTTTATTCCAAACCGAATAGACAAAATTCCAAACTGTCTATAAGTAGTCGTATATCACATAGATTAATGTAACTTCACAAACAACAGGATAAGTGTATAATGCGTAAATCAGTGACGTTGTATCTATTGGAATTACGTTTATGCGGAAGGTAAACTCAAAGCGCATAACACCATGGCCAGCTTTGGAAGTTATCAATTTTCAGGTTGAGTTCGATCACATGTCGATCACACATGGAACACAAGAAGAGACAATATGTTAGATGTTATGGTAAGAGTTATCACTGGCCGCTACTTAATGCTCCAACTTCACGCCGTAGTCAGCAGGTTAGCATTAATGGATTAGCTCGGCAGAAGACGTTGCTGGGGTACGGACAGAAGAAAATTCTAGTTAGTATCAGTGCAAACTAACTTGTCGACGATTTGTTTCATGACCTTCATTGCAATGGAGTTCAGGGAAATTGGTTAGCAGTTATCAATCCTCACTTTGTTACACCGCCCCACGCATTTTATGCACAAATGTCTAAACATTTTTATTTACTTAGAAGGCAAACTACAGTCAGCCAAACAGCAGCCGAAAAGAGGCGCGGGAGCAGTTGATGGCTGTTTTGTCCTAACAGATGACTCTCAGCAGTGTATGCTCTTAGAGACAGAGCGAACATTTGCATTCCCCAAGAATTTCGGGACTGATTTCGTCTAAGACAGTAGATCTATCCGGGTTTAAAAGCCACAGGATGTTTACGAGCCCCAGTAACTCATTGTTTACAATACTTGACTAGCGCTAAGCAGGTTAGGGTGTCTAAAGGTTAATCACCTGATACTAACTTGGGAAAAGCTGCATCAGAACTCCCTGGCCAGTAGTTTGGCAATTACAAAGTGAGATCCCACTCATTCATTAAATTTTAGTCCAATTGACCTAAGGTGAAGTTAGTTCATTCTCCCATTTGGTTACACAACTGCTTGTAAATAGGCCCCATAGATTTCATCAAGGTTATATGAGGATTCCTCCTGCCTTTTTTGTCTTTAAAAAGTACTTGCTGCCCAGTGCCGCATAAGCTGACTAGTATTTCCGGATAACTGGCCAGTCATCATTCAGCCCAGGCAATTCGCCTGTCACTAACTATTATACAAGCGCAAAACTGTGACCGAGAGGTTTGTTTTGAACGGTTTTATGACTAAATAATTGAAAGAAATGCCCTACAATGCACCGAAAAATTATAAGGGTAACCATTCCTGCGGGATTGATGGTATCACTATCAGCAATCTATTAGGACAACCACTGGCTGATGTCACATGTGGAAATTATGACAACCGGCCTCATCACAAGAGTTTCTCTATATAGAAGGACTACAGACAACATTCCAGTAATCTTGGATAAAAACGTTTGAAGTGGTTCAAGTTTTAGGCATACATACACAGCAGTAAATGGCAATTTTAACTTATTAAAAAGAAAACAATAACTAGTTGCTCTTCCTAGATACCCTTCTATTACGAAGAGATGAAGTTTCTAAAAACAACTGCCAATTTGTAGGAAACCAACATTGACCAACCAAAATCTGAATTTCCACAGCCTTTCTCCACTGAGGAATAACTGAGGCCTTGAAAGGTGCTATTCTAATTGAATCCAACATATTTACACAGAGAATGCGACTGCAGAAGATATAGAGCAGGTTATCAAGACATGGATATTAAATGAATATTTACTGAAATTCATACATTAAAACCCCCCTGATGATTCTCTTTCTAAGAAACGTATTCACGTCACGTCACCCAATAAGAGGGATACATCTAACAGCGTAACATTGTGGAAGAGATTAAAAGACGTGGTCGACGAGACATATTATGTTGCCACACTAATCATGATTAAGAATTTAAAAACTATTGCTTCACAGAAGCTCTATAATTGCATAAGTTATTACATTCCATCCCACTGTGTTTACCAATTCACGTGTATGTGTGGACACGCATACATGGTGGAGGAGTAATAGCACACTTCAACCAAGAGTGGCGAAATATGTGTCTGGGTGCCTTCAAAGGTAAATGACATCAAGCAACCTGATAAGGACAGAGAATAGAGTGCTGTGTTCGTTGACCGTAAAAAATATTACGGATACAAGCCATAAGTCCGAACTGGCAATTACTCTGCAAAGTAGCTATCACAAACATACTCTCAACTTCATAGAGGTCCTAGATATTAGAAAATTTAAGCTCTCTTTGTGTGTGCAGAGGCAGTTCGTTTTAACTTTCGGTTTACCCTGGTACTTTTAAACAATAATATTATTATTTTTTGATGGTATGACGTCTTAGCCTTTTCATTTTTCATTCTTTAGTTATCAGCCATCCGACCTTTTACTTATCTTGACATTTATTGATTGTCCATATCTATGTATAAATGCCTTGACAAGTATATGTGGATCCAGATTGTTCGTTATGTGTGGAGTAAGTATATTACATTTTTCCGATCAACTGTCTTCTCATTGCATTACTAAAATCTATAAAAATCACATTACTTTGGAAAGAAACATGTCGACAACTCCTAGGCGAAAAAATGAAAAAACATTTAAACACCATGGCCACGAAATACAAAAGTTGATGAAAAAAGTGAGCGCTTCATAGAATATTTTGGTAATGATCTAAACCTTTTCGTGTAATTTTCTTGTTAGTGTTAGTGAGTAGTCAAATGGCTAGCACTTAGATTCTTTGTGATGAGCTGATATGAGCTGAATGATTTCTTTGTGCTGATGTTTGGCGCTGGAAATCATCTGATGTAGGAAATTTAGTTAGTGGAATGCAAAATATTTAGTAAAGGAAACAACGATCTTTCGAATTAATTTGGCTTTTGGGGGGTGTGTATTTGCCACAGAGCAGTGTCGTTAACATTGCGAGAAACTATCACGTTACCCGACATTCGGCAAGTCGTTTGTGAATGACGGATTGTGAAAATGGAATGCAAGGGCGTAGAGACGATAAAGCTTCATGGTAGGTATGAAATTAATCAAGTCGAAAGCAATAAAAAATATAAAATAATGAGTGTATGGATGAATGAACAAGTGAATGATGTCACATAAAATTATCAAAACAAAATGCATGCGACAAATAAAGATATTAAAAGAGGATAGGATTAGTGAATTAACACAAAGGTTTCAGTGACGTTAAAGAGTTGATGGTATCGGCGGTGGTACTTAAAAGTAGTTAATTGTAGCACATAGGTCGTTTCAGATAGACTGGACTAGCAGTGATATATTAGGCATTACTAAAGTACTTCATCTTTACATTGCAAACTGGCAAAACTATCTAGTCGTAGACTTCGGATGATATTGGTTTATTCTAGCAATCCAGACTGCTTGGCGTTTTATGCGCTGTTACCAAATGCCCTCTTGTCTTTTTTAAACTAAGCAAAATGCCAGAGTGGGTAGTAAGTTCTCCCATACATTGTGGCTAAATTCACTCACTTCTTCACATCTCATTTTATTGGATTAGGCGAGGCGACACCATGTATTCTAAGGAAGGGACTGACAAAACTTTTGAATAAAGTTCATAACGTCCAAAGGTCAACACATTTGACTATCTTGAGCAAGTTAAGCATATAACATGCTTCAACTACATCCCGTGACGGCTGTCGTTTTGTGTCCAGTGTCAACTGGGTTGAAACATTAAGTGCATTGCTAAAGAGACAGTTTCCACAAAGTAGCTTGCTATTTTAGTGCTCATCTGAGGAGCAAAGAAATATATGATAACATTTATGGATGTTAAATTGCAGTCCATCCGTTTGTGCACAACGTCTGAGCGATAGCATACCGATATAATATCAAACAGTTTAATACATTTGTGAACTGAAGACAAAAAATATTGCACAGTTAAGGATTTAAAAATTAAAAAAATGTGAATCACTAACAACAATTAAGACAATCACATAATACGTTAAAATATATTATTGAAAGGCAGACTCACATTCCAACTGAAATATTAGTATTTTCTAAACATTAACGACCGTTATGAGACAGAAGACGGTGAAATTTAGGACTCCACAACATAAAAAGAATAATAACTCCGCCTACTTTTAAGGCCAAATTTACATGAAAAATTCTTACAACGTGCTTCCTTTGTAAAAACGTTTTACTGGTCTCCTTATTGTCGCTTAATTGTTCATGATGCTTGTAAAGACGAAAACTGCCGATAACATTTGAAAGTTAACGTTGTTGTTGGTTCTAGAGTCACGCACGAATTCGCAACAGAATATCCAATAACACGATTTACTGGTGCAAAACGTGCTACTATATTTAAAAATAAGCACAACTTTAGTACACAAACCTCAGCAATTTCACTTCCCTATCCAGCCAAAGGGATTCAAGCAAATTGTGCAATTAATCTATAACAAAGCAAATATGTAGTAAATAGACATTAAAATAGTTAATTGTCCTAACAATAAAGCCAACTAACTGAGTCAAGCCACATAGGCATAAACAAGTAAGATATCAAGCCAATATGGCTTACAACAAAACCTTGAAACGCAGTAAAACAAAACAGTAGACCAATAACATGTAGTGTATGCTAACAAAAAAGGATATGTAAGAAACTGATTGTGAGCAAATCATATACTGTTACAATACAAAAAACGGTCAAACAGAAAGAAACAAGATCTGTTACAGAGTCAGAGCACAACAAAATGATAAAATACAAGCAAAGGAACTGCACAATACAAAAAATAACATGGAGGGATTTTCATACAAGCAAATAAGACTTTACAATGCTTTTAGCAGTATCGTTTAAATTTATCTTTTATTTAGATAAGATTGTTATTGCTTATTTGTCTGCGGTTCCTATCTCTGTGATTGTATGAACTTGGGTTGCATTTAGATGTTTGTTGAGGCTATGTTGAATTTAATGTAGTTTACTGCCTGCCATCTGACTCGTAAACTCCGCCTGGAGCCCCCTAAGGTTGCTGCCGGTCCCAAGCCCGGATAAAGGAGGAGGGTTGGGCATGGAGTTAGCAACCCCATCCCGTAAAACAACAACCTTGCTAAAGAACGCTAACCAGTAAAAACCTTTATAACCACTTTTACTCCGCCCTGGGAGTTGGAAGGTGTGTTATGACGCCTCATGGTGAAAGCCGAGTTTCTTCGTAAGCCACGAGGCCGATGTCTCTTCTGACATCCAGAGCAACAATTGATACAGGTACGTGAAATGTCCGCACGATGTGGGAGACAGGCAGCACCATTCAAATAGCTGAAGAAATCAGATACAACCTGAAGATACTTTGAATAAGCGAAACGCATTGGTTGCAAGCTGGACAGCAACGGTTATCCTCAGGAAATGTGCTTTTATACTCCGTCCACGAAGAAGAAAGCGCCCCTCCACACGAGGAGTAGCATTAGTGTTGTCCCAAGAAACTTGGAAGGCTCTTGTAGGATGGGAGCCTTACGGACCTATGATCATCGCAGCATCCTTCAAGACGAAGAGGGAAGGGATTACAATGAATGTCATTCAATGATACGCACCCACCAATGACAGCCACGAAAACGACAAAGACCAGTTCTATGCAAGGCTGCAGTCAATCATCGAGAAATTTTTAGCCAAGGACCTGGCCATTCTGGTGGGGGGGACTTCAACGCCAAGGTTGGAGTGGATATTACAGGGTATGAAGACATCATGGGAAAAATGGACTGAGAGAAAGGAATGATAACGGTGAGAGGTTTGTAAACTTATGTGCCTTCAACAAAGTGATTATAGGTGGCACCATTTTCTGCCACAAACGTATGCACAAAACTACATGGGTTTCGCCGGACCACATTACGGAGAACCAAATCTACAACATCTGGATCAATAATAAGTTTAGAAGAACCATGGAAGACGTAAGAGCAAGGAGAGGAGCCGACATAGCTTCAGATCACCATTTGGTGGTGACTAAAATGAAACTGAAGCTGAGGAAGCATTGGACAACTGGAGCAGCAGTATTACACAAGTTTAATACAGCCCTTCTCCGGGATACTAACAGGCGCAACGAATTAAAAATAACTCTCAACAACAAGTTCCAGGCATTTCATGATCTACTAGAAGAAGGTGGAACTAATATGGAAGACAACTGGAAAGAGATAAAGGAAACAATAACTTCAACATGTCAGGAGGTTTTGGGTCCCAAGAAACAACACCAAAAGGAATGGATTTCTGTTGGTACTCTGGACAAGATCCAAGAAAGAAGGAACAGGAAGATAGCGATTAATAATAGCCGGACAAAAGCAGAGAAAGCCAAGGCACAGGCTGAATGCACCAACACCAACAAGCAAGTGAAGAGGAGCATCAGGTCGGATAGACGGAAATTTGTTGAGGACCTAGCAATGACAGCGGAAAAAGCTGCCAGAGAAGTAAACATGAAACTTTTATACGGTACAACGAAGAAGTTAGCTGGGAAATTCAATAAGCTGGAACGGCCAATCAAGAACAAGGCTGGCAAATCAATCACTGAAGTGCATGAACAACGGAACAGGTGAGTAGAGCACTTCCAAGAACTCTTGAATAGACCAGCCCCACCGAACCTACAAGTCATCTAAGTAGAAGCCACAGACCTCCCTGTAAACACAGACCCACCAACAGTCGAAGAAATCAAAATGGCCATCAGACAGATCAAGAATGGTAAGTCAGCAGGACCAGACAACATACTAGCGGAGGCACTGAAGACAGATATAGAAGCAACTTCAAAGATACTCCACATTCTCTTCAGGAAGATTTGGTAGGAAGAACAAGTTCCAGCAGACTGGAAAGAAGGGTACCTCATCAAGATACCAAAGAAAGGAGATCTTAGCAATTGCGAGAACTACAGAGGCATTACCCAACTTTTAATACAAGGAAGAGTCTTCAACAGAGTGTTATTGAACTGAATGAAAGATCCAATCGACGCCCAACTCCGAGATCAGCAGGCTGGATTCCGTAAAGACCGATCGTATACTGACCAAATCGCTACTCTACAGTTCATTGTTGAACAATCAATTGAATGGAATTCATAACTTTAAATCAACTTCCTCGATTATGAAAAGGCATTCGACAGCGTGGATAGAAGAATATTGTGGAGTCTTCTACGACATTACGGCGTACTCGAAAAGATAGTCAACATCGTACTGAATCCTTACGATGGATGACATTGTAAGATCGTGCATGGCGGTCAGCTAACAGATTTATTGGAAGTGAAGACCGGTGTCAGACAAGGCTGCTTACTCTCACCCTTCCTCTTCCTACTGGTCATCGACTAGATCATGAAGACTGCAACATCTCAAGACACTCTCGGAACATAATGGACAACATCGACGTAACTAGATGACTTGGACTTTGCAGATGACCTAGCTCTTCTTTATCACACACAACATCAAATGCAGAAGAAGACCAACAATACGGTAGCAGCCTAGGCAGCAGTAGGCCTCAACATACACAAAGGCAGAGGCAAGATCCTCTGATACAAAACAACAAACACTAACCCAATTACACTTGACGGAGAAATTCTGGAAGATGTTGAAACCTTTACATACTTGGGCAGCGTGATCGACAAACAAGGAGGGTCTGATACAGATGTGAAGGCGTGGATTGGAAAGGCAAGGGCAGCACTTCTACAGTCGAAAACCGTCTGGAACTCAAACCAACGGTCAGTCAAAATTAAAGGCAAAATTTTCAATACAAATGTGAAGACAGTTCTGTTGTATGGAGCTGAAACTTGGAGAACTACGAAAAGTATCCTTCAGAAGATACAAGCATTTGTAAACAAGTGTTTGCGCAAGATTCTTCGGATTCGTCGGCCAGATACCGTCAACAACAACCTGTTGTGGCAGAGAACTAATCAACTTCCAGTCGACGAAGAAATTAGGAAAAGACGCTGGAGGTGGATTGGACACACACTGAGGAAACCATCAAACTGTGTCACAAGACAAGCACAAACTTGGAATCCAAAAGGCCAAAAGAAACAGAGGAAGGCCCAGGAACACATTGCGTCGGGAATTGGAAACAGACATGAGGAGAATGAACAGCACCTGGGGAGAGCTAGAAAAGAAAGCCCAGGACAAAGTTGGTTGGAGAATGCTGGTTGGTGGTCTATGCTCCACTTAAGGTAACAGGCATTCATTGATTGATTGATCAAATTCGTAGGACCGTCTGACTAATTAGCGCCAGAAATACGACTCTGGATTACCGAGGACACCTTTTTGTTTTGACTAGTAACCATTATTATGACTTTGATAATCTATTGCTTCTACAGAATGATTGGACTAGTTCTGGACCTTGCTGCTGACCGCATAGTATACTCTCACTACTGAGGTTTGCAAAGTTCCTATTAATGACGCGTATTATTATGATACCACGGGTGACATTAACAATTGATACTAAGTCACGTTTTTGGGTTTCTACGAGTCAGTAGTATAAACTGATCATACTATAGAGTAGGGGCATGAATTTGCGTCTAAAATTTTAATTGCGCTTCCAACACTATGATGCGTTAAAAAAAACTTTCTTGGACTTTTGGTCGTAACGCATATTTATATCCGTTACCCCTCACAGAGAAGCATAGGCCACTCACCAATAGTCTCCATTGAACTCCGTCCTGAGAAATTCTTTCCAATTGTTTCCAGTTGCTGCTCATTCCTTTGATATCTGCTTCCAATTATCAATGCAGTCTGTTCTTTGGCCTTCCTCTTTTCCGTTTCTCATCAGGGTTCCAAGTTACTGCTTGCCTCGTGATGCAGTCTGATGATTTACGCAACGTATATTCTATCCATTTCCAATGTCTTTTCCTAATTTCCTCTTCGGCTGGAGGTCGCTTTGTTCTCTCCCATAGTAGGCTGTTGCTGATGATTTCTGGCCAACGTACACTCAGTATTTTGCGTAAACAGTTGTTTATAAATACTTGTAATCTTCTGAGGATATTTGCAGTAGTTCACTACGTCTCAGCTCCATACAACAGAACTGTCTTCATGCTCGAATTGAAGAGTCTGACTTTTAGGTTGGTTGACAGATGTTTTGAATCTCATATGTTCTTCAACTGTAGGAATGCTGCCCTTGTTTTGTCAATCCTTGTTTTTACATCTACATTGGATCCTCCCTGTTCATCGATGATACATCCCAGGTAAGCTAAAGTATCCACTTCTTCCAGAGTTTCTTCATCAAGTTCAATTAGGTTGGTGCTCCCTGTGTTGTATTTGAGGAGCTTGCTCTTCCCCTTATGTATGTTCAGGCCTACTGATGCTGAGGTTGCTGCTACGCTGGTTGTTTTCACCTGAATTTGTTGGTGTGTATGGGCTAAAAGAGCTAGATCATTCACAAAGTCCAAATCATTAAATCTCATTTTACTTGTCCATTGAATTCAGTGCATCCCCTCAGATGTGGAGGTCTTCATTATCCAGTCAACCACCAGGAGGAAAGGAAAAGGCAAGAGTAGTCAGTCTTGTCTGACTCCAGTCCTCAGTGAAAATGCATCTGTCAGCTATCCTCCATGCAAGATTTTGCACTGTAGTCTATCTTAAGAGTTCCAGATGATGTTGACGAGTTTCTCTAGTACACCGTAGTGTCGAAGAAGTTTTCACAGTGCTGTGCTGTTTACACTGTCAAATGCCTTCTCATAATCAATGAAGCTGATGCACAGTGACGAGTTCCACTCAACTGATTGTTCAACGATAATCCGTAGAGTTGCGATTTGGTCCGTGCACGACCGATCCTTACGAAAACCAGCTTGTTGATCTCGAAGTTGAGCATCCACTGAATCTTTCATTCTGTTTAACAACACTTTATTGAAGACCTCCCTGGTACTGACATTAGTGTGGTCCCTCTGTAGTTCTCACATTTTCTCAAATCTCCTTACTTTGGTATCTTGATAAAGTGTCCTTCTTTTCAGTCTTCCTGCATTTGTTCTTCCTTCCAGATCGTTTCGAAGTAAACGTGAAGTATCCTTGTTATTACATCTGTATCTGACTTGAGTGCCTCAGTTGGTATATTGTCAGGTCCTGTTGCTCTCCCACTTTTGATTTGTCTGATGGCCATCTTGATTTCTTCCATTGTTGGTGGGGTGACATCTATCGGGAGATCTGTGGGTGCTGCTTCGATGTCCGGTAGGTTCAGTAGAACTAGCATATTCAAGCCTTCTTCAAAGTGTTCTTCCCATCTATTCCTTTGTTCTTGAATCGCGGTGATTGTCTTGCTTTCTTTGTTTTTGACCGGTCACTCTGGTTTACCATATTTGCCTGCAAGTTTCATCGTTGTGTCACATAACTGTTCCATATTTCCTTCTCTTGCAGCTTTTTCCGCTGTCATTGCAAGACCTTCGATGTATTTCCGTTTGTCAGCTCTGATGATCTTCTATACCTGCTTATTTGCTTCTGTGTATTCAGTTTGTGCCTTGATTTTCTCTGCTCTTGTTTGGCTATTGTTGATTTCCATCTTCTTGTTCCTCCTTCGTTGAATTTTGCTCAGGGTCTCAATGGAGATCCATTCCTTATAATGGTGTTTCTTGCGACCCAGAACTTCCAGACAAGTTGAAGTTAGTGATTCTTTGACTCCTTTCCAGTTGTCCTCCAAAGTAGTCTTTTCTTGTTTCAGTAGAATCTTATAAGGCTTGGAACATGTTGTTGAGAGATATTTTGAGCTCCTAGAGTCTGTCAGTATCTCGAAGAGAGGCTGTATTGAAACGTTGTACTGCTGTTACTCCAGCTGTTCATTGCTTCTTTAGCTTCAGCTTTATTTTAGAAACCACCAGGTGGTGTTCTGAAGCTATGTCAACTCCTCTCCTGGTTCTCACATCCACTAATCTTTTGAATTTTTATTGACTCTCTGCAGTATGATCCGGTGAGACCCATGTAGCCTTGTGTATGTGTTTTTGGGCAAATATTGTACCACCTATAACCAATTTGTTGAAGGCACATAGGTTTGTAAATCTTTCACCATTGTCATTTCTCTCACCCAGTCCCTGTCGTCCCATGATTTTTTCATATCGAATGTTGTCCATTCCGACTTTGGCGTTTGGGTCTCCCCATCAGGATTGTCAGATCCTTTCCTCGACACTTTGCTATAATTGGTTGCAGTCTGTCGTAAAACTGATCTTTGTCCTCGTCGTAGCCGTCGTTGGTTGGTGCGTAACACTGAATAATATTCACTGTAACCCCCTTTCTTCATTGTTTTGAAAGATGCTTTGATGATCCTGGGTCCATGTGGTTCGCATCCCACAAGTGCGTTACGTGGTTTTTTGGATAGCATCAGAGGAACTCCTTGGGTGTGAGGAGCAATTTTCTTCCTCGTGGCTGGAGTATAGTAGCATCTGTTTTGTAGCCAATGTTTTCTGTCCAGCTTGTATCCAATGGGTTTCGCTGATTCCGGACACTGTCAAGTTGTGTCTCTTCATTTCTGCAGTTATTTGATTGATCTTTCCACTCTCCCACATTGTCCAAACATTCCATACACCTATTAAAATTTTTGCACTAGTTGTTAGAAGGGACATTGTTCTAATGACTCTTGAAGAATCTCGGCTTTCATCATGAGGTGTCATGATCATTCCTTCCAATCGCAGGGTAGAGTTTAAATGGTTTGGTTTGTTTAATCAGGTTAGTGTTTTTTTAGCAAGCTTTGGTTTTACGGAATCGGAATGCTAGCCCCATGCCCAACCTTTCTCCTCTATCCGGGATTGTGACTGGCAATAACCCTAGAAGAGCTACAGAAGGAAGTAGCACTACCATTTCGATAAACTCTGGAAAATCGGTTGCTGTGACGATTGAATCCTTCGTCGTTTTAATCGGCAGCATCTCACCATAAAAAGCGAAGCTCTCCATTAAATGTGCCTATGCAAGCGTGTATCAATCACTAGAAATGTCAATCAACTCGTCTGGTGATTGGTTAGTGAATGTTGCACAAGCCACCGATTATAATCGAAAAACATTGCTAATTCCAAACCTGGGATGGTAATAAAACCACAAAGGCGTTTGAACACCTAGAAGTACGCGTCTTTTTGTGAACTTCAAAAGGCTTTTCATATACTATTTCTATCAACTGACACCATACAATGTGAGAATTAAGGGAGTGTAATCTCTGCAATCTAACGTCACCTTCATTTTTCTCAACAAGAACCTTGACACTAACTTCGTAGTTTGATTACCTTTATGACTAAAGTTGTTTTCCTGAAATTAATTAATTAAGGGCACTATTAAGTGTATAAGGTGACAATAGTTTAAGCTCCCAGCCAAATGCCCTTGAGTGTTCTCAATAATTTTGATGCAGCCACAAAGCATTTTGGTTACTTGCTTAACTGCATATGATAAGTTGCCCCTAAGTGTGTTTAAATTTGTCTATTAAATTCAGGAATTCTAGATACAGTTGGTTAATTAGAAAGTGGTCACTGTAATTTGATTAAATATCTAAAACTATTTTGGATAGTTAATTAAGTATACAGAATAATGCCGTGTGTCCGGGCACGTTTCACTAAAGACTCGTTGATTGTCTTTGTAATGACTTTTAGTACAAAAAAGTACCGATGGCAGGAGGCTATGAGATGAAACATATAATGTGGATCCTCAGTCAGGGTCTTAGCATTGTATGTTGTAGATAGTATATAGCCTGATTGATTTGGGAATTAAAAAGTTGTTATCTGTCTTAATTTAGTAGCTGCAAACTCGTACTAGTTTGCGAAAAACGAGATGATTTCCATATCATCTATAATCCTAAACGCCGGCCCCTCGTTGTTAACCTATCCTTGGAAAGCAAGAATCAAGTAGTCCATCATCAATCTTAATTTTTGTCAATTACTTCGTCCAGTTCTTTATTAGCTATCTCATAGTACACGATCTGATTTTAAAAAAAATCCGCTAGTCTCTAAAAATGCACCGTTTGACAACAGTTTACGATTGATACAAGAGACTATATTCTTAATCAAACTTCTACTAGTTAAATCTTACTCAGGGATTGGTGGAGTGTAGTCAACTGGTGCTTACGTTTTCCCTAGGTGCTGGTTTGTTCAACGCCTGAAGGTTATGTTACGAAGATAGATTTACTCTTACTGAAGTATAACCATATGCCCTTAGGTTCGGCCTACATTAGGATTCGTATTGTTCGCGATTCAATGAAAATAGAAACGATCTATACGACTTAGATAGACTGATAAGGACAACTAATTACTTAAATACGCATGATGTCAGAGACGATATTTTAAATATTTATTCAAGGCCAGGAATAGAATATATAAGAGCACAATAGCAATAACTACACAACAGTTTAATACAAGGACAGTAGATTCCATGAGTCTGTGACTACTGTGCCGTCAGACTATTTCTTCCCTGTTTCAAATATCCACATACAGTGGTCTGCCCACCCTATAGAAAAAAGCGTACATCGAGCCCAGACCACCAAGAGCCAAACAATAGAAACCAATCACACATAAAAAGGACATGGTAATATGTATAAATTACAGTTATTTATCGGCCAAATTGTAATACGCTACCCGATTGGCTGCGCTCTCATTAATCAATCACAGTTCACAGAAATGGACCACCTCAGAAAATAAAAAAAATTCAACGTAAAGCGCCCATCAGCAAACTTACCACCAGATCACAGAACTATTAGTATTCAGATTGTAACTGTGGACAACCTATACGAATAATATAGGAAGTGTCGCATATCGTTCTCGGAAAGAGAATTGGTTGGCAAGATTTAATACTAAAGGATACTGATTTTGTGATGGTTTGCAATAGAATATGACACACTAAATTTCACCAATCAAGAAAGGAATCTTATACGTTAAAGAAAAAACTTTTCTATACAACCATACTAGTTTACCTTAATCAATATGTCTGGAATGTGATTATTAATCCATCTACCAATGCTACAAATACTATGTATGGGCAACTAGAACACTTTAAAATGATCTGTTACTGTAATAATAAAGAAAACATTGGTAGAACAAACTTTTATAACATTTTTTCCGAAATATCATTATTGGATTAGATCAGAAGAACTAAGTTTGGTTTTAATATATGTTGTGACGTGTGATTTTGATTTTTTTATCGGCTGCGAAATATCTGTTGTCACTTGTATTCTCATCCAGGTTGACCGCTTGATTCGGCTCCTAAGCTATGATACGACCTCCAGTCTAAACCTACTCATCAACAGGAACACGAGAGAAGATAGGAAATACTGCAAAAAACAATTTACTGCAAGGGTTCAATTATGTACAGAAAACTAGGGTATTTATATTATCATAAATGTCCTTTGGGCTTCTAGAGATTTCTTTAACCTACTAAGCACAACAGTAGTAAGATAATTGTCCAATCACAGACATATCACGTGACTTCTCATTGTCTAGAAGTTTCTGATAAAAAAACTATCTGCGTATTTATTAGACACAATGTGTCCTATTGATTTTTGCCTTATTGAGCTTGTTTCAAGGGGGTTTTCTGGTTTTACTTAACGATATCTTTGATGTGGCAAGACATCCGATGTCGTATCAAGGATAAAACATTTTTTAACTGCTACATGTAAAAAAGAGGCTTTTAAATTTACATTTTTAAATTAATTTGTAAATCAAGATCTTGGACAAGACGGCAACACCTGCTTGCTGAGAAAATTTGAGAAATTCCCAGATAGGAGATCGATTAACATCCAGAAAGCTCACTCATGAGGCAATATAGAAAGTCTCTCATAAGCAGTGAGGCAAGCCCATCCAATGACAGTTATACATACTTCTATAACTACAGTTTTATGGTGCACGAATACGAGACATTTTAGTGTTTCGACCCATTTCATCAAAAAGGCAGCATATGCCGCCTTCATAAAATTAGTAACATTTCAAACTATATGAAATAGGAACCAGAATCATGACACTGGTAGTAATAGCCATAGAGAATAGCGAGATTGCAATAGAAAATAAAAAAATCACTTAGCTCATGATTTACTAGTATCACACGCAAACTTTTATTCAGGTATGTTCGTATTTCCACTCTCAATTTATCTAGTAGATAATCGACCATCAAAGACAGTTTTAATTTGAGATTAGGCTAGACAAATGATGAACTCAGATGGCATGAAAACTAAGGCTGAAATTTCCCCCCCCCCCATGTTATACGATCAATGGTAGTAAAATGGCTACAAAGCATTTCCATTTCTATACCAATACGTAATAAGGTGTTGTTTCGGTGATAACAGTGATTCCTTTCACACTAATGAGTACTGATCACACAATGACATTTGGCTATAATGGTATCTAAGGTTAGACTCGAATACATACATATATAATTCATTAAAATAAAGAGATAAACTTTATTAACTAAAAAAATATTAAGATGTCACAAAACTCATAAAAAAGTATTCCATAATCACAAGTTCCGTACAAATAATCGAATATTTCTAGTCACTTTAACTTATGACCAGATTCACATTGAATGAATAGATTTTTCCGCAATGAACACAGTTCTTCGACCCACTTCTGACTTAAACTTGTTTTAAATGTCCCTTTAAAAATAAATTACATTAAAGTTAGATGAAATAAATAAGTCAAGGAGGATAACGAGAGCACGATTTACCTACCTAGAGTACTGTCAAAAAATGCTTCTAATTTTCCTGGTTCAAGTGTTTCATTTTCATATTCATAGGCTTGTAACAGCATTTCAAATCTATTCAATACATATTTAATACGATAGTGTACTTGTCAAAATCTTTACAAATAATCGCCTCTGGTGTTTTCTGATCAACATATTCCTAAAGCAAACGAAAAGTTATCAAGTGTTACACTATTGTAACAAAAATTTTACCTTCCATAAATTTAAAATTTCCATACTGTTTTCTTCTGGAATAAGTTCACATAATTGTTTCATAGCATCCTTCAAAAGAAAAAAATAAACCAAATCACCAAAAAAATAATGAATACACCATTCATACATTGAAATACCTAGCATATTCCAATATAAGAAGCTATAAGTAACACCTTTATAAGATGTTTGATACCAAGAAATAAATGTAAACAATTCAGAGAAGTATTCCAGCAATAAATAATCAGTATAGATCATAGTTTCCACATGAATTAATACTAATAATGGACACTTACCGAAGTCCCACTTATGAACTAAGGTTAGAATAGGAAATATCATCGTTCTGTAGTATTGACACTGGGTTGCCAATAAAATAATAGTTTATCAAGAACGAATCTTAGGGAAAATTAACGGCAACTTATCAACAGACAAAGATACTACACATTTCAACAAAATACAATAGCTGATTCACAGATGCTTAACATCATTACATAGGACCAACAGTTGTACCACTGTATGCGTGTGGATAAGCTTGCTTTTCCAAAGGAGTTTGAAGAATAAAAGGGTTAATACTAAACTATAATTTAATAGGAACCAGCATTGTTTGTCAAGTCCTTGCTGTCATTCGGTCATGTACAATGTAGAAGCAGTAATATATGTGCATCTATTCAAGTTACCACACCTTAATAGTACAGCAGGATGAGTATATGAGTGATACAAGCGGTAGTAACATCAGTGGTAGAAAAAAAAATGCTGATCACACTCTATCGACGTTGCATTTAACTTAAGCCAACAGGCGTTGTGATGAGTTATTTTTGACGTCAGGTGAGTGGATGCATTGAATGGCAAGATGTCTTCAATATACTTACTTCCGCCCGTTACCCCTCACAGAGAAGCATAGGCCACTCACCAATAGTCTCCATTGAACTCCGTCCTGAGAAATTCTTTCCAATTGTTTCCAGTTGCAGCTCATTCCTTTGATATCTGCTTCCAATTCTCAACGCAGTCTGTTCTTTGGCCTTCCTCTTTTCTGTTTCTCATCAGGGTTCCAAGTTACTGCTTGCCTCATGATGCAGTCTGATGATTTATGCAACGTATATTCTATCCATTTCCAACGTCTTTTCCTAATTTCCTCTTCGGCTGGAGGTCGCTTTGTTCTCTCCCATAGTAGGCTGTTGCTGATGATTTCTGGTCAACGTACACTCAGTATTTTGCGTAAACAGTTGTTTATAAATACTTGTAATCTTCTGAGGATATTTGCAGTAGTTCACTACGTCTCAGCTCCATACAACAGAACTGTCTTCACGTTCGAATTGAAGAGTCTGACTTTCAGGTTGGTTGACAGATGTTTTGAATCTCATATGTTCTTCAACTGTAGGAATTCTGCCCTTGTTTTGTCAATCCTTGCCTTTACATCTACATCGGATCCTCCTTGTTCATCGATGATGCTTCCCAGGTAAGCTAAAGTATCCACTTCTTCCAGAGTTTCTTCATCAAGTTCAATTAGGTTGGTGCTCCCTGTGTTGTATTTAAGGAGCTTGCTCTTCCCCTTATGTATGTTCAGGCCTACTGATGCTGAGGTTGCTGCTAAGCTGGTTGTTTTCACTTGCATTTGTTGGTGTGTATGTGATAGAAGAAGTAGTAGTCTTTAACATAATCTTGCGATAATCGACTTTCAACGACAGAGTGCATTTCAAACTGAAGTCAACTTACTAGGACTAAAGATACCAACTCAATAAAATTCAATCAGTAAAGCAACTACACAACGTAACACTGATTACTATTAGGTGATCAATTATGTTACACATTTGACAGGTTATGGGCGTTTTCAGCATTCACCAAATGTGTTGAAGCTCAGAACTCTCCGCCACCTCTTCATCGATTTGGTGAGTAAGTATTGCATGTTAGAGTGTATTTTTATTAAAGATTTGATTTTAAGCCATAACTTTTACCATATATGTTTTTTGCCAGGCACATCGAGCAGCACAAAACTAGGCATGTTCCTAGTAAACAGCTGCAGATAATCAAGTTGTCTAAAATGGAATTCTTGATGAAAACTAGACTTTAATATGCATCATTCAACCAACAAATAGGCAGGAAAATGATTGAAAATGTTGAGTACGACAGTGAAGACTGACAATGTTGCGAATAACCACAGCCTAAATACTTCGGCACTACGGGTCAGTCACACACAGGCAGTCAACCGCTACGGTTACCCAATTAGGTGAAACAGCTTCGAATTCCAAGGGAGTTACAGCTCTGCCAAAAGTATTGATGTACCATACAGACAAGTGCCACCTAGTATAAAAAGTGGTCACGATGCTATTATCAAGCACCTCCTCCATCAAACACACGAAATTATATTAGGATGAATAATATTACTTCTTTTCCAAAAATATAAGGGATGTCATGTGATTCATGTTGCATGAAAAATTATTTCTTTTTAGTCCTGATAACTTCGGGAAAGCCATCCGAATAGTTTATCGAAAATATATTAAGCATCTCATTAGCTTTTAGACTGACTTGAATTTCATGTTTCGATAGAACTCTCTCACAATGGGATGTGCACAAATGTTAACTAGAATACTAATATAAGTCCATCAAATCGTTTACTGTTAATCTGAGCAATGTTGATAGATACAAGTTATCCGGTATAGGTTAGGGTGATAACCACGGTCAGTGGTTGGAAACATTAGGTGAAGCGGTGCAAAAGAAATCCAAATGATTTGAATGGATTCTTCACCTATCTACTCTGACAATTCATTCTTTTTTCTACAATTATACTCTCTATACTAAATCTTCCTTCAATCACTGGTATTACTACTACTTCACTATTTATATTGATAAATTCATCTTGCTATTTTGAAGTGATATGAAAATTTGAACTATAGCATACATTTATATACAAAGTTTAAGTGTGCTTATAACTGACTAAAAATAAAACTGGTAAATGGGATAAGAAAGGGAGGTCAAAGTATTCCACCAAAGAATAAATAATGTGTAAGAAACAGAAGATTCTAACTTAATCCATTTCTATTCTACTTACCTAATTACATATTAAGTGATTTCTAGAGATACAAAAAACGCAAAAGTAATTGTATTCAGGCAATAAAAATATTCACACAAACAACAGAAATAAGATTCCTGTTGTTTAAGCATTCTACGACTGAAAACAGAGGTTAACATTGGGAAATTCCCATCATTTGAAAGAAAGTTCATGTCAATATTCTGTTAGTATTTATGACCATAAATCAAAATTTTGATGTTTATAAAAGTTTGTAGTTTCCTACTATTTACGTTAAGGATTGCAACTGATAAACACCTACTGCCAAGAAGTCAAAAAATAAGACTAAACAGCTGTCTAGTGCTCTGTGGTTTTTAGAAGAACTCTATGAAGAATAATCTGTGATGAATACAAGTAACAAAAGAAAATCAACCTACACGAGGCCATCACAACTTAACTCTAAAATAAGAAACGGTGTTTTGGAAAATGTCATGTTAGTTATCTATTATGAATATTGTATGAATTCAATTTGCGAGAAGGAATAGGAGTCACAATTTACTGGATAATAGTGATGAGTTACTATCAACATTTTTACGTGTTCATTTTTTTCATTGAGTTCCCTAAGCTCCACAAACGAACCCATCCATCCAAAATTTCAGAATAATAATAATAACTCAATATTAACAAAATTATCTACCTGAGCTAAAACTTTCACTATGATTTCAAAAACCCAAGAGTGGAACACACTTATTTGTGTTCGAAAATGAGAGGAATTCACCAAAAGTTAAACCTCTATTAAAGAACAATTTTCGTTTTACCAGAACGGCAATGAAATTTATGCAACTAAACCATGAGCCTCTGAGGACATAGTAAAATCAAAAGCGGAATTCGATATCATGAACTGAACTGGAACCCAGAAAAAAACTGGATAAGAGTCCCATCCTGTTATGGATCCCTCAACAGTAATGCATTCCTAGGGATCGAACCCAGGACCTTCAGGTTTCGTGTAGAACGCTTAAGCCCAAGACCAATGAGCCAGTATCTAACGGCTAACATTTCTAACTTCAATCAATCAACGATAAATTACACGACTACGTCCATTGTCATCAGTGAGTAACTGCCACAAAGTAGACGTAGATGAACTTTGCTGACCACAGTTTGTCATTAGGGTTCTGGAAGTTAGTTGCTTATGGATTTAAGCCGATTATGATTAAGTGGTGTAAAGATTTTTGAGTTTGATATCGCAAATTGGTCTGGGTAAGACAACCACTGTAAATCAGGAGGCAATGGATGTTTCGTTCTAGTATGGGTTTTCCTTAAACAATGAGCGAGGACCAAAAGCATGTAAACTAGTTGAATAATAGTAATATCCACTGACTTTTTCTCTAGAAAGTTTTTCATCTTTTGATATTCCACAGTGTGGTGTAATATCGCCTATAATGCATTCAGCCAAATCATGCACAATCGCCATTTTTATTAATCTAGAATAAAAAATAGAAACGATGATACAAACGAAAGTTTAAAACATGAAAGTGCTTTATCTGTTACAATACAGAAATAATAGCAATAATAGCGTAATAAGACGGAAACTTTAATTCACGGATTTGCTCCAGTTACTTTAAATAATGGAGACGATCATATTAGTTAATAAAACACAAAACAGCATACATCGATTACGTGTGGAGGGTTTTTAAGTTGATATGTAGGTATATAATAAAGAAGGACAATAATTATAAGAGAATTAAAATGAGTTTACACTATTGCTTATCTATAGTTGGAATATAATGTTCTTGAAAAGAAAAAGGCTGGGACTGCAGATACGAAAAATCACTAAAGATAAGCAGAACGTTATATTTATGCAATCCTTAGGAAAGACAAATTTGCATTACTTGTATGTCACAGAAACAAAATAACAGCAAATACATACCGAGCTATAATCCATTTGGATTAGTAGATTAAATATTAACACTGTAAGACATTTCAAGGGACAATGATTTGGGAGAGGAGCATTATTCCGACGAATTGCTACAAATAATGGTCATGGAAACGTCATACAGATAGTTGTACTGGTTAAATTAGGGTTATCAGAAATCGAACGAAGCGCTTCATAAAGAATATACACATTATGCGAAGTAACAGCGAATGAAACAGGACAGAATTAGAGAATATACGGATACAATTGAGAAGGTCAAAAATGGCATAGATATGAAATTGGATGAAGGCATGTTTATTTATCAGACATCCGGTAAATACATTTTCAACTACTTCTATAGCTTACTATCCACATCTATTAACACAAAGCTCAAGATTTTGTCAATGGACCTAAAAATAAAACCAAATTTAAAAGTTGAAATTGTCAGACAAAAAACTCCATTCATGTGTCCAATGGCTTTGAATTATTCAAATTAACCCTTGTAAATTATTGTACTCAATACACAAATACGATTTCAACAAATATGTGACTATTTTTAAGAATATATATATCACAACGACTTGTTCTCCACAGAAACAAAGATTTAGTGCTAATTCGTTTAGATAAAGTTTTCTTTATTGTTCTTCAGTACTATATTACTAAATTACTCTTAATACTGTTAGAAACAGACAACTTTTCTAGAAAAATTTACACATTACGATGAAACCAAACAAACTGAACATAAGTTGAAACAAAACAGAGGATGAGTTGATTATCAAATATGATAATATGAATCTATTGTCTCAAGATCATAAAATCTCTCAGAGTACATGCGAAGCATATTCTTTAACCCCCCCCCCACTCTCTCTATCAGGAATCAAGCCCAAGACCTTTAGCCTTTTTAGTGAACGCTTAACCGTTAGACTACTGAGTCAGTTTCCAATGGTTGCTATTCCTAACTCAGTTGACTCGAGATATATTTGCGCAACCTCATCCATTGCCATCGGTGAGTAATTGTCTCATACCGGACATGACTGAACTTCACAGGTTACGTCTTCTCACTAAAACTCCAGGAATTACTTCCTCACAGTAGTCACTAGTGAGCTGTTACAGAAGACTTCTAGTGACAAATTAATGATGTAGCGATTCGTTTATATCGAGTTTTGTTGTAGATAACATTTTTATGGTTTACCTACAGAAAATGATGCTTAATCCAGCAACCAATATTCATCGTATGTAAATTTATATTCCTCAAGATGAAGTGAGATTCTCTGGTGATTGTTTAAGTGTTCCCATTTCTGTATTGAATGCACCTACAATAATGAGTATGCATTACACCTAAACAGGAAATGGGTTGAAAAATTCCTATTAAACACGAATACACCGGTATATTTGAATGAAGCTTTTAATTCGATTTACAAATCATTGCTCGTCATACAGACAATGTTTCATCTCACATATGAAATGTAGATCATTCCATAATAAAACAGTTAAATTGGATGAAAATTATTCAGTATTTATCATACTTATGAAACCATATCATAATTAACAATGTAAAGTAGGTTAAGAAACCAATAGATTTTATATTGAAAGATATCTGACCATTAGGATGCTAAGAACTTACGTAAAAACTTACTAGAAAATTTTTCAGACGTAGTGGTGAGACTCAAACATAAATTTTCAGAAAGCAACAAACGAACTCAGGATTCATGAGAATAAATACTTACCGGTCTGTATTTAAATTTTTACGCTCTTCAGTCGGAATTACAGCAGCCATCAATGCCATCCGATACATATGATCAGAAACGCTTTCAGGTGACCTAATATTGTATCTTGTCCAACCAGTCCGAACAGTTCGCTTAAATAGGTTTTTAAAAATAATATGCATATAGAGGGATGTGATTACTGAAATAATAGAAAACTGATCTAAATATAAACGTAGAATATGGTATTACATCATGATAGGGATTCATACAATTTTTCCTACTAATAATTGTCTTCCAGTTGTATACAATCTAAAAGCAGTTGTAATAATCGTGTTAATGTATCCACTAATTAGACAGATCATCAAAATAAGTAACCAATAAACGCGAACATAGAGAAATCGATTTTACAGCGCGATAAAAAGAGAGCTATCCAGCATGATGCTAAGTCGAGAGTGTTTGAGTTCTTGTTTAGGTGATTTTTAATTAAACTATATACCGAATATTCGAAGACTAATAAAATCAATCTCACTAAACAAATATATAAAAACCATCTGCACCACTGGGTTGGCATCCAATGGTAGAATCCTCACTTCCGTCAGTTTGTGATATATAGCGCGAAGATCATCCATTGTCATTGCTGATAACTGTCTCACTCCCGACAAGTCTGAACTCCACCAGTCACGACTTCTCACTAGAGCTGAAGTTAGTCACTAATGAGCCCATTATTATAGTTCGATTAGGATGATTATTTTTGTGGAGATTGGTCATCTATTTGATTGAATATGTCACAGATTGATGTTAGTGACTAACTCCAGGATGTTCCTGAAGCTCTAGTGAGAAGTCGTGACTAGTGGAGTTCAGACTTGTCGGGAGTGAGACAGTTATCAGCAATGACAATGGATGATTGTCGCGCTATATATCACAAACTGACGGAAGTGAGGATTCTACCATTGGAGGTCAACCTAGTGGTGCAGATGGTTAGGCGTTCGCCGTCAACCTGAAGCCCCTGATGCGGAATGTGGGGTGCGCACTGCTGAGGAGTTCCACACTAGAACGAAACAGCTGTCCAATGCTGTTTGGTTTCCAATGGTACCCTGCCAACATCAATCTGTGACATATTCAATCAAATAAATAACCAATCTCCACAAAAATAACCATCTCAATTGAAATATACAAAAACCAATCGTAGTAAGGTGTTTTGGACATTGTCAACTTTGATATCAAGAATTGGTTTGAGTTAGATAATTTGTAGTATTCAAAATACAAATCAAGTAAAGAGGGTAGGAAATAAAATAAATTTACAACAAATGACAAGATGTGTTGAGAGAAACAACTCGAATTTAAGGTCAATAGAACAAGCTGTTAGTTACTTGCGAAGAACATCTCATAGCTCATTTCTATCAAAAGCTTTTACCGATGGAAGCTAACCAATTAAATTACCCGTCACAGAGAAAGAAATATGACCAAAAGTAAGGTGGAAAACAGTCAGGGATGGTCAAACCAAATTGCAGCATCATTCATTAAGTCGTTATCTGTTGATCTGTGCAGCTTTCATCAATTCAGACTATCTAGTTGGGAGCCCCCACAGGATTTCTGCCGGTCCCAAGCCCGGGTAAAGGAGGAGAGTTAGCAACCCCATCCCGTAAAACGACTACCATGCTAAAAAACAGCTTACGAGTAAAAATCTCTATAACCATTCTAACTCTGCCCTGGAAGTTGGAAGGACTGATATGACGCTTCATGGTGAATGCCGAGCTCCTTCAGAAGCCATGAGGCCGATGCCCTCCCTTCTGACAACCGGAGCAACAACTAATATACTTGACCGACCTCAAACAGCTGTCCCCTGGGCACTGCGGTCACATTCTCAGGTCATCACGACCTCCCCTAATCCTCTTTCTCTTTCAGGTTCCTCAAGAATGACTCTTCCACGGTGTGGGCAACCGGGAAGTGATAACCGCCCTCATACCGCTATTAGCACTCGAGTTCACCTTGTTCATGATAAAACACGTTCTCCATCTCTGGTCTCTACTTGTAACACTTATTCTCCTACATTTTCTATGCGCGCCACTTTTACTGGTTACCCGAGTTCCCAAATTATCATACCAGGTCTCCTGAAGCCACGCTCTAAACTTCGTGTTAGAGCTTTTAGTGTGCGTACGCTGTCAAATCCGTCAACAAGCTGCCTTAGCTAAAACATTAGAATCTCTTGCAATTTATGTATGCTGTGTCTCCGAAACACGCATACAGGATCCCAGCATGGTCATCCGTTTGACCTCACCTAGTCAATGCAACGGAACAGCACACTTCACTCTTCGATTATCTGGAGACCCTAAAGCTAGCTCACGTGGCGTTGCTGGTGTAGGCATAGCACTAAGCTTACGGGCAGAACAGGCTCTTCTCGAGTAGATCCTTGTAGACAGTCGTCTATGTGCTGTCCGTCTAAATGGCACAGTACGAACTCGGAAAGATAGGGACACACGCCGATGCCTTTTTGTCGTCTCTGCTTATGACCCCTACTGACTGCAGCACAGATGAAGTGCAAGACGACTTCTATACGAAGTTCTCTAGCCTCCTTCAGAAAGCTAAGCACTCAGACATAGTAATTATAGCAGGAGATTTTAATGCCCAAGTAGGTAGACTAAATCAGGCTGAAAAGCACTTAGGTGGGTTACTCGGCATCCCAGCCCAAGGAGAACAGACAACGGAGATCGTCTGTTGCAGTTATGCTCAGACTACCGTTTGTTCTTAGCTAGCACAAACTTTAAGCATAAGGTGAGACATTGTTTAGCCTGGCGACCCCCAACATCTACACAACGATGGACACAAATTGATCACATCGGCATCAGCTACCGTTGGAAAGGCTGTATAGAGGACTGTCGCTCTTTCTGGGGCACGTGTCTAGATTCTGACCACGCCCTAGTGAGAGCACGTATCTCTATGCGTTTTGCTGGTCGCAGAAAGGTTACATCGGGCAAACCCTTTAGATATCACTTTGAGACTGAGAATGCTAAGATTGCATTTAGGAATGGTTTGGCTAAGCATTTAGTCGCCCATGACCAACAGGTTTCCCCCGAAGTAGCTTGGAATGATTTTAAAGCAGGTGTAAATGCAGCAGCGCTATCCGCATCTAACCCCAATCCAATGGTTATGAAAGACCATTGGATCTCTAGAACTTCTAGCGAACTGATGGAGGCTCGAAAACTTGTTCCAGCAGGCTCGGAGTATGATGGAGAGCGACGACAACTGAAACGTAGACTGACAAAGAGTCTGCGTAAGGATCGTGAACAGTGGTGGGCAACAAAAGCAAAAGCGATAGAATCATCGGAAGCGACAGGCAATAGTAGACAGCTGTTCCGACTCATTAAGGACATCGGTATCAAGAAATCAGCAATTAGTGAAATCATCTCTGAAAAAGATGGGTCGATGATTTACTCTCAATCTAGAAGATTAGAACGTTGGGCAGAACACTTTCAGGAACAGTTCAACTGGCCCCAAGCCACTCTTAGCTTACCCACAATCTCCAAGCTACCCGAATGGAAAACTGACACAGGTCCCCCAACTCTCAGTGAAGTTGAAAACGTCATAAGTAAATTGAAACGAGGGAAAGCAGCAGGACCTGATATGTTGTCTACTGACATCTTTAAGGATGGTGGTCTAGTTTTAGCGTGCAGGTTGACTGATATACTAGCCAAAGTCTGGGAACTAAACTCCATCCCATCTGACTGGTCTCGATCGCAGATCGTTCCAGTCTACAAAAAGGGGCAAAAATCCTCTTGTGATAACCACAGAGGAATCAGTTTGACTAATATAGTATCTAAAATATTAGCCACTATAATCATCCGACGTTTAACTAACACTAGGGAACAGCAGACTCGAGAAAACCAGGCTGGTTTCAGACCCGGCCGAGGTTGCATTGATCACATATTCACCCTGCGTCAGATCCTTGAACACAGACATACGTACCAACGCCCAACTATAGTTGTATTTCTTGACTTGAAAGCAGCGTTCGACTCTGTAGACCGTGAAGTCTTGTGACAATGTTTGTCATTAAAAGGCGTACCTCAAAAGTACATTAACCTTATAAAGGCTCTCTACTCGGTCACCACTGGTCGAGTCAGAGCATATGGCGAATTGTCACGAGAAACTTCATCCTCAAGTGGAGTCCGTCAGGGTTGCCCCTTATCCCCTTTTTTATTTAATTTCATCATAGATGTACTGTTAGAAATCTCTCTCACTTCTTTTAAGTCCTCAGGAATCAATCTCCTTCCACGAGGCTCTCTTGTCGACTTGGAATATACAGATGATATAGTCATATTTGATGAAGACGCACACAGCATTCAAGGTCTCTTGAACACCTTGAGTAACAATACAGGCATATTTGGGATGCGCTTCTCTCCTCCCAAATGTAAAATGTTACTCCAGGACTGGCCTGCTTCTTCCCCCCAAATTATTTATAGGGAGTGAAGTAATTGAATGCGTTGATCGCTTCACTTATGTCGGAAGTCTCATCACCCCTGGTGGGTCGGTGTCTGACGAAATCTCAGCGCGGATTCATAAAGCTCGATTGGCGTTTGCCAATCTACGGCACTTGTGGCGCAGACAAGATATCCGTGTCTCAACGAAAGGCCGGGTGTACTGCGCAGCAGTCCGCGCCATTTTAACATATGGCTGCGAAACGGGGGCCATGAAAAATCAAGATATGCGTCGACTCCAGATATTTGACCATAGGAATCTTCGTAACATCGCTCGTATACCATGGAATAACAGGATTAGTAATAGTGAGGTTAGGCAAAAGGTTCTTGGGAAACACGGTAAATCAGTCGAAGAGGCCATTAACCTTCATCGACTGAGATGGCTGGGACGTGTTGCGCATGCCCGACCACCGTCTACCCCGTCGCGCGATGTTGGCTAGGGCTGAAGTAGGATGGAAGAAAGTTAGGGGCGGGCAAACCAAAACATGGCATTAGTCCATCAAGTCCTTGACTACTGGTCTAAGCCATGTAGGTAGATATAGACTACCTGGTTGGGGTCCGCGTGATGATCGCAATAAATGGCTGGAGACACTATGCGATATGGCTCAAAATTGGTCACAGTGGCGCAATTGTATTCACTCTCTAACCTCATCTAAATCTTGAATTCTATTGTTATTTTCTGCACATTTTTACTTTACTCTTCCCTCTTGTATTCTGTCTATACGTTACCTCAATATTCTCGTAGTGCTAGTGTGGTATGGCAAATTGAACCTACAGGCGTTTGTGCCCGGTTCTACGTTGCTGATGATGATGATGCTCTACCTGACTATAGTAACTAGTATTTGGAGACTGATAACGTGGCTCAAAAACGGCCTCACTAGTGAAGGTGCATTCACATTTCATCTTTCTTCAAATGCCAAGATTAAAATTATTTCACATCTTTCCAAGAATTATTGTTACTTTTGCAATATTTCCTACGCACACTGTTTTCTACCACTGCTGATGTTACTACAGTGACACTTTGCACCAATACACATGTGTCAAGGCCTTACAGTGTACATGACTGACTGACTGAAACCAAAGGAACAATCATTTTGAAGTTCACAGCATGAATTGTGTAGATTTGAATAAACAAGAGTGTAGATGTCTTCAACATTTAATCGGCACATTAACAAAATTACTACTCCAAAAATCTCAGTTTCTTAGCTATGGGAAAAGACAAAATCCATTTTTCATCTATTTCTTAAAATACCCACCCCGGATTTCATTATTTCAGTCGCTTAATATACTAGTGAAATCAATTTTATATGGATCGCGAAAATAAACCTTTTGAAGCTTTCTTATGCTAGTTGCTTTTACTGATGGAGTAGATTAAATCAGTAATTTTTGAAGGGAAGTAAACATGGAAGAATCATGATTATATCCAGATGTTTGAATACTTATTTAAAGATTTCTAAAACATCTAGTGTAAAAAGTTACGGAAACAATGAGTGGAGTTGATAAAGACGTGAGGGTGGATTGATAGGTGAATGAATGAAGCACGACACTATACAACTAAATATTGTTAGCTAGAGTCACTAGTGTAATGCGAGACCAACAACTGTATCCTTTTAAATGAATAAAAACCGTTTCAACGATGTCTACGGCAAAACAACGAGTTCGAAATTGTTTGTGAATTAATTATAAGTATGAGATATTATTGTTGTGTCAGCGATTAAGTAGATCACATGCAATGATAATTGGGGAAATACGTTGACTCTTTGGTCGTGATGGCTGCAGAACATGCTTAGTAATAATAACAATAATTCTCCTTTCAGCTCTTTTAAAGTACCTTGGTTCATACATGTAAACCGGCAAAGATTGTCGAAGGTAACATAAAATTAGGATTTTTTTCACTTTTGTCCATCTTAATGACTAATTTGTTTGATACGAAGATTATGCATGATCTTTTTAATGACATAGTCTAAAGTAATCTTTAAAGCCAATACGTAGAAAGATTGAAAAACTTCTTTTGTTCTTATTTTTTTGAATGACCAACAACTTGCAGACGATTTTTAGCTACGGTTAAATCTTCCTAAATTTTATATAATTTATATAAATTTTTTATAATTTGTGTACACAATTAAATAGTGTCCCAACTAAAGCTTAGTTGTAACCTATTACAGGTCTAAAAATTAAAGGAACGTTATTAGTTTCAATAAACATGTGAGAAAGTACTCAAGATAAAAAAGACACTTATATGCAGACTCCGATTGCTAATATATGAAGTAGAAAGAATAATGTGAGGTAGGAAAGGATTACAAAAAATCCAAATATTCGATTTGGTTTAGTCATCAACATTTTCCGAAGCCTACAAAAAGGAACAGAATGTCCATCCCTTCTCAATATAGTTAGAGCAAGAGTCTAAATGAAGAGGTTGATCAGTCTCGGATAATTTCTGGTAAAGGCATAAAGCAGCTTAGTCGATAAAACAATTCAATCAAAGCATTAACGTTTCAGTTACTAGTGACTATCCACTTACTAGAGTAACTAAGCAACGTGGAAGTGTTCATTTGAAATTCTTGTATAAATGTCTATTTCAAACACACTAGTAGTGTACTAACAAATTCTTTTCAGAAATTAACGAGGCGTATAAAGTACTAGGATATTTCTAGTAAATTATTTTGGCATCGCGTAATTAGTGAATTCATGGAAAGTTCATAGTTCGCTACCTTAAATTAAAAACTCGAGTCCACGCAATTGGAAAAGTGACATCTGATATTGTCGATGGTGTAATAGTATCTCCAAGGAATGCCTCATACAAACCTATTTCGAGCAGATTAGTACATTAAGCAAGCTTATACAATGTAGTACGTTGATAACCACTGATTCAGCACTTCGTGATTGCCCCTTACACAATCTCTTTGAGCTTAGAAACTAAGGATTATTATATTAGGATGAATTTGTATATTCCCGTCGATTTGTTATCGACTGAAGGTGGTCAGTTTCTATTGCTTCAGTTCATAACAAATCGACGGGAATATACAAATTACTCCTAATACCTATGCGCCCGTTGCACAAGTGTGACTGTCTGGACTCAGTAGTCCAGTGGTGAACGCGGTGGCGTTTGACACGAAACGGACTGGGTTCGAATCCCACTGTGAACATTACCATTGGGATGCAGATACATCCAGCCGACGAGTCCTAAATAGGACGAAACAAGCGTCCAGGATTCCACTTGCCAGTCACAATCAAAATTAAATAAGCATTATTGTTTTCAAATCTGGCAGGAATGTTAATTAATCAGTTGATCTTATACACTGAACATGATTTCTTTGGGCAAATTGTGTTTACAATCCTGTTTTTAATAGTAATGACAATAACGACATTAACCAGCAGAAAGGCTAGACAGCAAATTGCAAAAACTTTAATCAGTCATAAACAACATAGAGTTTAGTACAAATGTGCGTTAGGTAGTAGCAATGATAATACTATACAATAAACATTAAGAATACGGTATGAGAGGAGGATGGGAAAGCGTACATGAAACAGACATTTCACCCGTTTCCAACAATTGGTTACGACAATCGTGCCGACCCCAACCAATAGGTCTGAACCAACCAACAGTTATTAACTTTGTGGACTGGTATCACGTTTTAGTCTGGCTGCCCACAGCTACCTACGAACTTTCACCTACGTCAGATAGTTTCGTATGTTGAAGTAGGTAGTGTTTTGACATCTCACTAACCGATTGGCTATTTTTGTTTATTACTTGTTATCTAATCTCGGCGATGTTTATGCGATTCCATGATAAGCGAAGAATATCTCAAAGACATTTATCATCAAAATCCTGAAGACTATGAATGCCATCTACTCCCATAATATATATTTCGCAGCGATAACGTAATACAGATAGGACTGCCTACACCACGAGAGGTCTGTTAACGTGGTTACATATGTTTAGACAAGTTAACGAAGGCTGGTGTCACTGACAAGACAATTACATAGACGACCATCCTGCAAATAAACAGTAGGATTTTGGTTATACAAGCTATTAATCTTAGTAATTGAAAGATTATAACAAGCCTCTTACTTTTTTGCTAAAACTAATTTTATATCAAGCTTATTCTTAAGGATATTGTGACTCTGTTGGAAATACAGATTCCAGACAAATAGCAAGCTGAATCTAATAAAAACAGAAAACACTGAAGTAGGATTTCAATCAGACAAGTATTCTCCCCTATGACTGAAAGCAGATAATAAAATGTGAACAATCAGGCTTTTTTGTGAGTAACATCAGGTCATCAGCAAAAGGAACAAAGCCAGCTTCTTACTTTGAGTTTCCCGCATATCAGCAGAAATCGTAGAATATTTGACTCACACATCCTGAAAAAAAGGCATTTGTAGTTATACAAACAATAAATAGTGAAAAAGAAAACTCGAAACTAATCAAGATATTTATTTATAGGAAGTATTTTTAGGATAAACTAAGGTTTCTTTCCAAAAAACTCAAGTGAGTTAAAATAACTTTTTAATTTGCAATCGCGGCAGTGGTCACTCCTCGCCCAAGTGAAAAAACTTTTTACATCTAAAAAGAAGATATTGCTCATTCACAAATCTTACTCTCGTTCCATGTTCCTTTCATATCATCTGGAAACTTGACAACAATTAGTAAAGCACAAGTTATGATACCTTTTGGAGAAAAAAAAATAGGTGCGGGACGACTTCTTTAACTTTTGTAGCATTGTTAATGCTTTTATCTGCTGTACTCCAAACACCCTCAACGACTGAGAAATATCCAAAACATGCAACTAGACCAAATTTGGATATCTGTCTACGGATGTTATGTTATATATAGAATAACTAACCGGACAATAGCAAAAGCCATATTACGAGGTGATTGGAATGGATCGACGTCAGATCTAATTAATTAAATAATCAAGATGGATGTCCCAGTAATACACTATAAAGTGAAGCAGACGTATATGAGGTTAATTCTTCTGTAAACAGTGAAGTAAACATACAATAGATTATTTCCATTAATTCCACAGCAGTACGTAAGTTAGTAAACAAGAGGTACTCATCGTCATAAGCCGAGAACTCACTCGAATCCAAACGTTTACTGTATAAATTCTAACCCAACATTTCTTATGTAAGAAAGTTTCGTTTCAGAAAGAAAGAAACATACCATTGCGTGATCAGTTATTAAGTGTCTTCGATTATAATTTATTCAGAGAGTTTATGGAACGAAGCAAATCAGTATTGCAGCCAGTTATCAAACAGTCATTCGATTGGGCGTCAACCAGATAATATATACACAAATAAAACCCATCTATATCAAATGAAAACGTGACCGTAAAGTAGATAACTGAAAATTCTAATAGAATTAACTCTACGTTAGTTAATGTAGCATACGGTGGCTTGCATACCTAGCATTTAGACCCCAGTAAATTTCCTCTTTCCCATGATACAAATCGCCAAGAAACGCAATGCATTTGTATATGGAGCTTGAAGGTGAACTCAAAAACTAATCGAATTATAATTAACGTAACTCATTCACAAAGCACAGGTGTACGTACTTGGATATGAGTTAATCGTACTATCCAACTTCCAACACGAAAGGGTAGAGTTCGGATTTAAAACCTAACTGTTCAACGATGAGACACTTGACCACTAATTCCGAGCTAAAGATAGTTTGATTAGTAAACGTAACCCATAGAAACACAAAGTAACGGTCTAAGTTACAGGGGAAATAAGTTTTACTTTATTCATTTATTGTATTTATGTTTTTTCTCTTTTCCTTCGATGAAAACACATTACACGCTCGCAATAAGTAGGGATTCATATTTTGAGGACATACAAACAGACAATTACAATGTAGAACTTGGTACATGCGTACATCAGTTCAAGTTGCCGTACTAAAATAAGCAGATAGAGATTAAATTGTCGGATCAAATCCCAGAGTAGGGGAGGCAGTAACAGAGTTAGTATTAATGGAAAGGAATAGAGATCGGAGATAAGATTTAAGAAAATATGATTCAGAGAAGAGAAAATTATGATAAGTTCAGAAACTTAAAATTTGGAGGAAGACAAGGAGTGGATGCACCTGCGCCATTGCAAACGATTTTGAGCCATATCACCTAAGGTCTCTAACCATTTGTTATGAGCGTCACGCGGACCCTAACAAGGTAATATGCACCTATTAACATAGCTCAGCATAAGTGGCAATGACTTCATGGACTGGTGCCATGTTTTGGTCTGGTCGCCCCTAGCTTTCTTCCAGTCTACTCCTACAACAGACAGCATTGCTAGTCGAGGTAGGCGGTGGTCAGGCATACGCAACACATGTCCTAACCACCTCAGCTGATGAAGATTTACTACTTTATCAAGAGACTTACTGTATTTACCTAGTACTCTATTCCTAACCCACGTATTGCTTACTCGGTGGTCACAGAAAACGCGAGCAATGCTTCGAAGACATCTGTGATCGAATATTAGGAGCCTACGAATATCCTCTATCCTTAATGGCCATGTTTCACATCCATAAGGTAGAACGGATCGAACTGCTGCGCAGTAGACTCGTCCTCTGGTCAGTAGTCGGATGTCTCACCTACGCCACAGGTGACGCAAATTCCTAAAAGCTAATCGGGTTTTACGTAAACCAGCCGAGATTTCAGCAGACACCAGACCGTCAGGACTAATGAGGCTCCCAAGATAAGTGAAGCGGTAAACACATTCAACTGCCTCACTCCCTATCACTAACTTCGGTGCCGAATCAAGCCAATCCTGAAGTAACATTTTGCGTTTGGGTGGAGAGAATCGCATCCCAAACATCCTTACATTCATGTTTAAGGTAGTCAAAAGATTCTGCGTTTTATCAGCATCTTCGCCTAAGAGAACTATATCATCTGCATATTCTAAGTCAGCAAGTTTATCTTCTAGACGGAGGTCAACCCCGGAGAAGTCAGACGATGACAATGTTAACTCTTAAAGTACGTCAATGATAAAATTAAATAAAAATGGGGAAAGCGGACAACCTTGACGAATCCCACTTGAGTTAATCAGTTCTGACGACAGTCCGCCATAAGCTCTCACTCAACATGTGGTGTTCGAGTAGAGAGGTTGTATAAGGTCAATGTACTTCTGTGGTAAGTCTGAACAGTTGCCTACTGTTACCTATTGCCGCTGCCTTTTCCATCTCTTTAGCTTTCGCTACCCACCACTGCTCACGATCATTTCGTAAGCTTTTAACCAGTTTTCGTTTAAGTTACCTTCGCTCCTCATCGTATTTAGGACTAGACGGGATGTTTTGCCGAGCATCTATCAGTTCAGTAGATGCAACTGAAATCCACTGAGATTTCCAAGCTTTTTGGTTTAGTTTACTAGTATATAACACTACTGTTTCAACAGCTTTTTAGATATCATTCCAAGCTGACTCAGGATGAGTATCGCTTACATAGTTGACTAATTGGTTTTTTAGTTGTTCCTGAAATGTATTTTTGACTTTTTCATCATTAAGTTGAACTCTGAGTGGGATCTTTGCCATGGGTTTTTTACGTCCAATGAGACGCAGACTAATACGCTCCTGCACTAAAGCATGATTTGAGTCTAAAAATGTACTGCAGAATGAGCGGCAGTCTTTTATCGAGTCTCTCCAACGGTGGCTGACAGCAATGTGGTCTATTTGAGTCCAGCGTTGAGTTGATTGCGGAGGTCGCCGTGCCAACTGATGTCTTTCCTTTTGTTTAAAGTTGGTGCTTGAAAGAAATAGACGGTTATCTGAACATAGTTGTAATAAACGGTCGCCATTATCTGTTTGTTGAGCCTCGACAGCATAGGATCCACCTAGGTGCCTTTCGGTTTCGCCTAATTTGCCTACTTGAGCATTAAAATCACCAGCCATAATCACTAAATCAGTACGTTTAGCTTTTTGAAGGAGGTCGGAAAGCTTTCTGTAAAATTCAACTTTTACAATCAGTGGGAGCGTAGGCAGAGATAACAAAGAAGCAACGGCGTGTCCTTATCTTTCCGAGTTCTTACCGTCCTGTTTAGACGGACAGCGCATAAGCGACTGTCTATGGGAATCCAGTAAAGAAGAGAGTGTTCAGCTTTTGAACTTAGTGCTATACCTACACCAGCAAGGCCCCGAGTGGTAGCGAAGGGGTATTCGGAAACACGAAGGGTGAACCGGACCGGTTCTTTATAATCACAAGGTGAGGTCAGGCGAATAACTGTATTTAGATCCTGTATACGCGTTTCAGAGACGCAGCAGACATCGATGGAGCGAGAATCTAAGGTTGCAGCTAGGGAGGCTTGTTGTCCTATTTGGCCTAAGGTTCGAACGTTAAAAGCTCCGATATGTAGTTTAGTGCGAGGCTTCAGGAGACCAGGAATAACGTTTTGTGAACTCAAACCACTAGCATTAGAGACGTGAGGTGATAAAGTTATGTTAGTAGGGTTAATCGTGGGAATAAAAGAGTTATTAAGAGTTCAGGGTGGGATTTGACCTCGATCAAGAGGATCTCTTGTGCTGTTAGAGGTATGAGGGGGATTGTCAATTCCTGGCTGCCCACACCATGGAAGGATATTACTTCTTGAGGTGCCTGAAACGGAAACTGGATTAGTATTGGTCAGAATGACCCGGTAACGCGATCACAGGGCCCAAGGGGGCAACTGCCGGTCACGCACGACCTTGTTATTGGAAGTTTTCGAAGTGTTAGCTCCGTTCTTTAAAAGGCCTTACTGCCGGAGACGGAAATCAGTGGAGTAAGGTGAGGTGTGACATTTTTAGGGTCGACCTTTTCTAACCCCTTCCTTCCTTTGTGAGAAGGCAGCATCGCTGCAGATGCTGGTTATCCGAGGGAAACACCTTACTGTTGTCACACCCCACTGCAGTCAGCAGTACGATTTTACCCTCAGATCTTAGGTTGCTGCCTTTAGTCTTATCGCTCTCCAACATACCTGCTTGACATGGTAGGACCTAGAGGAACAAGCGTTCCAGCCAATATAGCTCGGTTGGGCCATCATGATATGTATGCCGGACCACCACGTCAAGTTAGCAGCTACGGTCGGGATTTTGAGAATAAAAGACCATAGAGATAGGTTAAGATAAAAGGATTATACATTCTAACTCACTGAGGAATATCTCACAGTAGATACCAAAATACAGATTCAGCGAAATGCACTTTACACTTTACCGATGAAAACACATTAGCTTACATCTAACGATTATGTAATAATCCTTATAAATCGGAACCAAAGTTACAGACGATTACTTATGGATGGGAGTACTAGCAAGTCATATATAATGTAGAATTGATGCATACGTGCTTCTGTCCAAGTTGTTGCATCACATTTTTAAGGTAAAATGAACACCAAATAGGTAAAAATGGAAGTTACATCAGTGGAAGTAAGAAAAAAGTGTGAACATGAAAAATATGATACACGGGGAAAGAACTAGTTGGTGATAAGGCATAAAATGATTTTAAGCTCATAATTTGAATAAACTTAAAAAATGAATGCCTCAGCACCACTGTGATTGATTATGAGCTACGTTACAGAGTATCTAACCACCAGTCACGATAATTGCGCGGACCCCAATCAAGTAGTCTCCGTCTGCCAACAGGGCTCAGATCAACAGATAGTGATTCCGTGGACCAATGTTGTTTTGGTTCAAATGTACTTAGCTTTCTTTCATCCTTATACAATGCCAGTCAAGATTATTCGTCTAGAAAAGCGGTGGTCCGGTATGTGAAGTACATATTCCGAATACTTCAGCCGATGAAGATTAACAAGTGCACCAACTGACTTACCATCTTTTTTTAATACCCTGCATCTAACCCAACTATTACTTGCCCGTTAGTTCCAATAAACGCGGGTGATGTTTAGAATCGTCTAGGATTAAATATTAATAATGTTATCTATTAATAATGGCCATGTTCTAAAATCATACATTAAAACAAGGCGGACTGTTGCGCAGTATACTCGTTTTTTGATTGACAGACGGACATCTGAAAAATCAAACAGGTTTTCCGCATTTATGTAGTGATTTCATTAGACAATAACCCATTAAGGACAATGACACCTCAAAGATAAATGGAGTGGTCGATACATTCATTTAATTTACTTCTCATCTTTAGTTCGGGCATTGACACAGGCATTTCCTGAAGTAACAAATTGTACCTAAAGAGGGAAACTTTATTTCTGCTAATAAGTATGTGAAGAGATTAAAAAAAAAATAGTGGACAGTCTGGATGGATATTACATGAGGTTACAAGTTCAGATGCTAGTTCCCATAAAAAAACTGACTCGACCATTAGTGTTCGATTGAGGAGCATTTACAAAGTTTATGAATAGGATAGGACTGTCGAAGATCATGAATAACTTACTGTTAAACTGTGAAAAATTGCTTTACACAGAGTAACTCAAATGATAATTAATGGAATCGATAAAACCTACACAAGAATTTCACACCGCTTTGTGGTGTTCAGTGACTTGCAGGCTCGTAGAAGAACAGAAAATTATCTGACTGAAATAGTTCCTTGCAATTCTATAAACATGTCTGCCGGTCATGGCCGCAAAAGTTATTCGGCTCAAAAGACATGTAAATTTTACTTTAAAGTGGCAAGTGTTAAATTAACCCCTGCACCCCAAACGAAATTTGAAGAAATATGGACGCTAAAAATTAAGCTAAGGTACACCGTTGTATTTCATTACCCGCATGATTATTTATCGATGAAGATTTGTTCCTTAACCAAAAGCAGTCTACTGATACGTGTTTACATAAACCACTATGAGGCTCATAAAAACAGCGAACAATATAAATAAGAAACATTAAGGTAAAGCAAAAGCCTTAGTCGTCCGAATATTTATACTTCAAACCGGTATGTAGATCAAGTAAGGCTACTGGTTGATGATATAGGTATACCTAATCTGCCCTCGTTTGTGGACTTGAATTCGTGGGAGGCTAAATTGGAAAAGTGAAAATAATTTATTTCAGAAAGATGACTTGTCGACCTTTGTCAGATATTATTCCGACAGTCCAGTTTGGCCAAGATTTTTCTTTGACATTTTGTTCAGAAGTATGTCAAAACGAAGTGTGCGAAACGAGAAAGTGTGGTGGAAAATTTGCCCTTCCTCCTTCCCGCCCACGGATGAAGAAAAAAGAGTTTACAACTCGCATTTCCCCAAAATTGCTTCTGTACTTTCCTAAAATTGGTGGGGGTACGTACAAAGAAACACTACAGTCTCAGAAGTACTAGTTGCTCATGCAGCTGTAGTGTTTCTTCGTATACACACAACGTACATGTCCTTCCAAACGTCTATCTGACTTGCATATTTTCCCATATGTACATCAAAAGAGCTACATATCTGTACATAACAAATAGACTGATACTTTGGTTGTATAAATTCTATAGTTGGAATTTATTCAAGTTACTTCATTCATACAGTTTGATATTCACTGGCTACTGCCATATTTTCACTTCGTTTTGAAACACTACTGAAATGAATGTCAAAGAGACATCTTGGCCAGTTTCGAAAAATAATATCTGACAAACGTCGACAAATCATATATATATATTTATAACATACCATTCAAACCCGGTAACGCTAACCTTCACGAAGCGCGCCTGGGTATCCCTTGGTCCTTGTTATCCAATGTCCAGTACCTTCAAGTCCAACGTGTTCAAACTACTTTTGTTATCACGCTCGTGATCCAGTGTTTCGACGCAAAAATACACAAATTTTTAATTCTGTTGACTATAAAAATCTAAGATTTCGTTATTATTGATTTTTGTTTATTTATTTTCAAAAACTTTTTGTATTTATGTGCACAGGTGGGGCAATAAAGTGGAGGCTTACAGCTACGGTCCCATTCTCTTTGCTCTCCTCAGTAGCAAAAATCATGGAGAAAATCATTAACGACTGTCTCTGTGGCTTCATTCTTAATTATCCTCTAATCTGTAAGTTTCAGGATAGCTTTCCCTAATGTATGTCCTGCAACATTGATCTGCCGTGGTGGAATAGTTGCAATCCATACGTAGAGAACAACTAATCTGTATACATTGCCACTTTAAATTTCTCCTGAGCTTCCGGCAGAGTGGATAACCGAATTCTGTAATGCAATGTTTCACTGATATTAAGATTCTTCGGGGCGACCTTGAAACGAAACAAGTGGTATTCCGGAAAATTACTTCCCATTAATACTAATACACGTAAGATGATTATGATGAGCAATGACGATACATTGTTTGCGTACACATTTGGTGGGTCCAGCATTATCCCGCCTACTTCAAATAATGACCTGGATGCAACCAATTTAAGTCATTCAGTCAGTTGCAACGTAGAACTTGGTACATGCGTACATCAGTTCAAGTTGCCGTACTAAAATAAGCAGATAGAGATTGAATTGTCGGATCAAATCCCAGAGTAGGGGAGGCAGTAACAGAGTTAGTATTAATGGAAAGGAATAGAGATCGGAGATAAGATTTAAGAAAATATGATTCAGAGAAGAGAAAATTATGATAAGTTCAGAAACTTAGAATTTGGAGGAAGATAAGAAGTGGACTCAACTGCACCACTGAGGAGGTTAGAGTAACTTGCGATGACTTTGGCATTATAATTTAAGGCAGAGGTATGTACAAAAGCATTAATAACGATGCTGTCTGCGAGAGTCCAGGTGTTGGGAGTTCTGTATATGCATCCAAAAAATAAACCATCGTTTGGGGTATTGACTGAGATCCAGACTGACTCTGGTACCTCACCAAGTATTTTGTCATCGCTCTTTTAGGCCGAAAGCAAACACTAGCGTATATTAGACATCTGCCACCCCATTTTTATTCCCTATTGCCATGGTATAACATATAGTCCTGAATGGTTAATTCTGAGTCAGTTACTGTGGCGGAATATCATGTTTCTGTAACAAATATGAAAGGAGACTTAGCTAATAAGACCATAGTTCTTAAGGCTGATATTTTATTAAGAATTGACAGGGCGTTTATTACTAAACAGTGAATAGTCTAATAAGATGTTTGCCTAAGTCATTCGTATTTGATATAGCTGGATGTTGGTTTGAAAGGGCATTGTGGCAGTCTGATCTAATATCTGGGCAAACTGTATTGTTAAGGGGACTAGTGACTGCCTTATCCCAAAAAAATTATTATAGTAGTTTGAGATATTAGGATATTCAGAGCAATTTGAGTTAGGCGACAGTGCAGCTCATTGATGACGTGCGATAAATGAAAGATGTCCTAGTAGCCCATCAGGAGGATAATTATAAAGGTGAGGAGGGAGAGTAAAGCCGCTTACAGGGCCTGGATAAGTCGGATATGGTGTAGGATTACTAGAGCTTAGAGCATGCTGGTGTGCATTTGGAGCCCTAGAATTTTTTATAAAGTTATTTGCATCATGGTAGTATGAAGTGTAGTGTGCTTGTTCGCCACTTGGCCGTTAAATGAGCTATGTTTAGATTGGTTGCGTGCAGCCCGTGAGTGCCTACGATCTTGACTACTACCTAGCTGATTACTTCTAGAAGATGATGAGACCTTACGCCCGGCGTTGCTATATAATGATGTGATAGACACAGTGCTATCATGCTCTCTTTTTGTAGATGAGGTCATAAAATCTTGCTTAGTGCTTGCTATTAGTTTCAACGATATTCCTGTCTCACTTTCTATCATATTTAAATTGTTTAGTTAATTAACCATGGTTTTTATCTGCTCTTTGGGAGTTAGCGTTTCTTCACCTCGTGATAAACAAGAGAACTTAATATTTGAGGCTGTATGGTTTACATTTACATCACTAAGGGGTTTGACATGTAATTCGTATGTCTTGTAGCATAACGCATGTTTGCTGATTAATAGTATCATCAGAGAATTCTGTAGCAGTACTGGGTGGTGTAGTTAAGCATTCTACGTTAGTGGCATCCTGCTCAACTTTACCTAAGTGTGAAGTTTCTTATCTCGTATGTCTTTGTATTACAGTCTTATTCTCGACTACATTGACATTCTTATAATCGGCAAATGAAGTTTTAGCGCCTAGGTATTTCCCGATCTAGTGAAAGAAGAAACCAGACTATTATGGGAATAGGTCTTTGTTCAGTAGCGTGAGCATGGGACATTAAAACTTGATTCTAGTTGTTCAAACACACAAATACTTCTCAACGTTCAACATAAGCTAATGGGAAATATAATCCTTATGCAAAATAAGAAAGTAAATGAATACTAGAGCTTCATTGTTTTTACGTATGCTCAAGGTTTGAAGTGAACTTTTAACTAGTCAACCTAAGTTGCTACAAAGTTATTAATTTCTCAGCGCGTTTCAACTGACCTGTTGCGATTAAAAATCTTATGTTTCTTGTTAAGGCCGAGGCATCAACAAAAACAATCAGAAATATTGGCTGCTTTTGGTATAGGATACCTAACGGTGCTTAGTGCTGTCTTGTCCGGCATATTGTAGACAATTAATTCCTGACGGAATATCATACGGTTAGTTACTTTTGTAGCAATGAAGTCGATTCCGGCTTCCACCTTTAAGACGTATTCGAGTACAGGTGAACTTGTATCCTAGGTCAGTAGCAATTTAAAGAGTGACAGTGTGTCAAGTTATTATTCAATGCCACACACTATAACTGAGAATGACTCCACCTGAGAATGCATTTTAGCAAGCTGCTGAGTTAGATGTTGTATTTCACATTTAACCTACTCGATGCGACTGTTTTTTGTGACGTAGATGTGTAATCCCTCATGAATGTTTTCGGTGGTTGGATTAATGGTGTGAAATCGAGCGTTACTTGGTCTGTCAAACCCAAAGTCACTAGATTAGAAGTTTGTTCAGTAGTAGAGTTGTTATTAACTGATTATTATGGGTTTCGATCAGCTCGTTTTTAATGGAGACGCCCCAAAAATAAATAACTGTAGTCAGTGTGGACTAGGAGGGGCATCAGCGTCAACCAAAACAGAAATAGTGTAACAATTATTAGCTTTTTTCGGAACATTCAACAAGTTACTACAAAGTCGAACTCACCACTATTCTGAGTGACAATTGTACACCACTTGTCAAAGTTATCATTCTGACTGATCTAAACAGTGATATTGCCAACCATCAATTCAAAGTCGATGATGCAAGATTAGCGCCTACTAAAATATAATCTATCTTTAGTGACTTAGCTCTGCAAACCTAATTGTTTTGAGAATATGATGACATAGAAGCAGACAAGGCAAAACATGCTTAATCATTTCTTGATTTGGCTGCGGCAGAGGTTGTATGGCGATTAATCTTGCTTCACAAGACTATCGTGTACAGTATCCCTGAGAACTTCCCACTTAAAATGGTAAGAACGACCCTATAGAAGGCTGGTGGTATTTCCCATATTTCATGCGAATATAATAGGCCGTGAATAAAAGACCGGTAAATTGGCTGCCCAATTATGTCCCAGTTCGCATTCATTATAGATTGCAGTGCTTTATAAAATCAGTAAATTATATTAGATCTGGTAGTGACTTCAAAAGCATACTAATAGCTACTGATAAAACGCCTTTACAACATAACTTAAGAGACTCCAAATTAGGAGTAACCACCACCAATAAATTTCCTAAGACAAATCCTTGTGGTGGTGCAACACAACCAAGGATATCCACGCAACCCACCAAACTTAAAACTAAGGAGTCACCTAAGCCATACATATTAACAACCTAACTCAGTATAGATACACATACTACAGTATTCCTTAACTATCGAAAATGACAGCAACCTAATAGATTTAGACACCATTCCCAAGTGGAGTATAGTTATCTCACAAAATAAAGTGATGAACGAGGCACAATTATTCAATTTAATCCATCATCCTACCCTTAAAAACGGAAACAATTCTCATGCCCTATCCTTTTAACACGCATAATGTCGTCCCCTTTCAATGAGGCCCAGCATAGCTCCATCCCTAACATTCCGAGAAATAAAATGAGTAACAAACACCAAATCACTGGGTACAATATTTCTGAACCACTATATCTAAAGGTCATTGCTAGGAACAACAACAAATGATTTTTCTCGTCTCACTCTAAGTCTGTTCCCTCTCATAATTACTTTAAAAACAACAGAATGGCACATGCAACCGAAACATTGAGACTGTAGAGCAGCCACCCATCAGCTACTTACTAGTATCTGAACAACGTGAAACCCAACAACTAGTCCCAACTCAAAATCTCACCCGAAATTCTAAACATGACTCTATGCCTACCAAACGCATGATTAGTATGCAACAAAATGGTGGGCTTAGCTCTGCCTGCGTCATTCTGCCAACCCTCAATTATTATGGTAACTGAGGCATGGACTACCCCTAATGTCTCTGATCTAAATATATCCCGTAATAATTACAATCTGTATCGTAGTGACAGGCTACATGGACGTGTAGGAGGGTTGTCTTATATGCGTTAATTCGAAGTTAAATTGGCTTCTATTTGACACAACAGGCTTATATAAGTTACGTGACTTAGTGTGAATTGTTATGTAACCTACTGTTTTACAATCTTACCCATTCATAGCATACCACCAAACCAACCTATCAATAGAGAAAACCTTACTAACAAACATTTTTGTATTGATCTCCTCTCTACCCTTTTCAGGTAAAGTTATTTGTGGAGACTTTAACATGTTTGGTTTCGTACCAAAGCGCTGGAACGATATGACTTGTTTATAGAAAGTTCAAAGCTTGGTGGCTGGTCACAGCATGTCCATAGCCCTACTAGATTTAAAAAGCTTTTGGGTTTAGTTTTTACAAATGAACTTACCCCACGTATAGTAAGTACAGGTAAACAATTCCCAGGTAGTGACCATAATATTGTCATGTGCAACTTTGACGTAAAAACTACAAGGCATAAATGTCCGGTTACAATACCTGGCAGACCCGTCCACAAGACAGACTGGACTAGCTTTAAGACTTAACTCAAATGTCTTGGCCGGAATAACTACTTCATGGAAGACGATGTTGATAAGCTGGCTGGTATGCTCTACTACAACATTTGTAGTGCGCTTGACGCAGTTGCACATCTACGATATACTAAATCCAGAATTCCAAAATGTACGCTTATCACCACTACTACCACTAACATGCGAATTCAAAGCTATGACATTTACTATAGAAGATATCACGGTGGCAATCACTACACTAAAACTCTCATACGCCCTGGGTTCTGATGGTTTGTCAGCTGATGTACATAAAATTGTGGTACTGACTTCCACCTGAAAATTACATATGTCATTCTTAAGTTTGGATTCAGACTTGTAGTGAATATAGAGAACAACTGCCCTATTAATCTAATCTCTGTTGCACCAAGAGTAATGGTAAAAATAATCAAGGAGGAATTACACCAATACTTACTTAAGAACAAACTGCTCTCCCCTTTCTAACACTGGTTCTTAAAGAATAGGTCGTGTGACACATGCTCGTTAGACGATCTGGATGCCATTACAACACAACGGGACAAAGGGCTCTTAGTGTCCAGTTTATTTCTCGGCTTCAGTAATGCTTTTTACAAGGTCGCTCATAAGCGACTGCCAGTTAAACTAAGGTCATACGGGGACAAAGACCCACTTCACTCCTGGGTTGCATCTTTCCTAGAAGGAAGACAGCAAACTGTAAAGTTTGGTAACAGTCTATCATCACCCCAACCAATTATCAGCGGCGTTATACAGGGAAGTGTACTGGATCACCAACTGTTCACTATTTACATAAATGACATAAATAACGTCGGAAAACATGGCCGACCGTATTTATATGCAGACGATCTCAAAGTAGTATGTAGCTTTAAACCGGATGCTTTAGAAGGAGGTATGACTCTAATTCAAAAGGACCTCGATAGCTTAACTTCTTAGAACCGAAAATGGCAACTACCACTTAACCACAGTAAATGTGGGATCATGCACTATAAACCCCAGTCCACATTTCATCAAAATAGGTCCCAGGTCCAGTCAACAGACAACATGGCTTTAAATATACATGTAACTTAAAATTCACGGAATATGCCCCACCTCATAATCTCCGAAACTAGAAGATTAACAGGCTTCCGTCCTGAAAACTTCTAAACAACAGAGGCCAAACTTACTTTGTTTAAGATGTGTGTAAGATTTAAACTCGAGTACTATTTATTTATCTTTTCGAGCATAAATAAAATAGGATAAGTGTAGAAAGTGTATAAAGAAGTTTCACACGTCAAATTCTGGGAACCAACAGTAATATGAACCACATGATTAGGTGTAAAACACTCTGTAGAACCCTTTGTGTCGTCGCCAACAGCGACATAACTTGATATTCCTTTCTCTCTTTCGCGAAACTAACGCCTAGATACGATCTTCGGAACTACGAAGCAAGATTACTTATCAATAAGTACCAAACACAATATCTCTGTAAGCTCTTTGCCGTGTTCTGCAGAGAACTCTGGAATAAACTACTACAAAATATTTGAACTACCGACTCTACCTTAGGATTTAAATGACTGATCATTTCATATTTAGAATTTAAAGATTTGCACCAAGTCTTCTCCGACTCGCCATTTGACCTCGAATCAATCAACAGTGGCTTATTAGGGTTCTAAAAATGCAAACACTAAAATCATGTCAGTTGTAGTAGAAAAAGCGGAAGAAGTAGATTCTGGTTTGATAATGATTGTTTAGCCACCAATAATTAAATTTTTTTCATTCTATTTCATATATTCTCCTATATCATCTCTTCGTGTTTGTGGGCTGCTCTCATGAAGAATTCGTCTCCTTTAGCAACTAACTCCTAACGGTGGTGAGCGACGTACGTAATCCAGCAATTACAGCTGAAGATCGACCCACATAGATTGGCGCTCTTATCCAAGTTTCAAATAATCTTGGCCTTACCCCGTATATGGATATTCACTATGTTCTGTTTACTCCCAGCGGTTTCTTAGAATCAAAGTGCCATAGACAGAAAGCGCGTGGTTGTTTTTGGAATCTGACTATAGTACAACACATACTCATGGTACCCTAGTGCCGTAAAGTCTGTTTTCGTTGGCCTTGTTTTAAATTAATATCTTCAAATAGAGTGAATTCCGTAAAAGTGACTACTAATACCCCCGTATATTGATAAACCCATATCATTCTGATCGTGCTTGTAAATTGGTATGCTGTCGTGTACAAAATACGGCTTGAGAATAAGGGTATTATTTTTATGCATCTCTTAACCAAATAATTTTGCAAAATAGTTTCTTTCCAGTGTCGGAAAATTGTTATGAGTAACAAAATGTATGCAAGAAAACAGTATAACTATGTGTACACCAAAAGTTTATATAGAGCTCTGTTGAAATTTTACAAAAGTCACGGATTCAGAACTATGGTTTTATTTATTTTCTGAATTGGATATAAGCTGAATAGCTTTGTTTCACTACGCCAGGTTTTTTAGTGTTACCAACCTAAGAAAACCGCGTCAAAATCAAATAGGATAATTAAAGTCACCTATGAAACAATACTTTTTGGATAGATTCATTCTTCTGCATAACTAAGTGAGTGCCCTAGTGAATGCATGTGGTGAACGTCGATATTTCAGTTAGTACTGGTCGTTAGTAATATGAGTATGTGCTTATAGATACAGACTTAAGTCTATTTCTTGCCTAAGCTAACAAAAAAGGGGAAATAAAGTGGTTGGAAAGCAAAATGGGGGGAAAACGTCGACGGTTAGGAAGGGTTAAAATAAAGGGAAATTGTGACGGTTAAGCACCGTTTTCCTTTTGATGACTTTTTTTCTTTATTGTGGATAAATTTCCTTCTTCCCTACTTTAATGCAGATAAGTTTTTCCCATATCCTTCTAATTGCAAACAATATTTTTCTCTACAGAAAACTTGTTTCCGCATTCATTCCAGACTTACTGTTGTGGGATATAATTATTTTCTACTTAAGTTCTTTCCCGTCGAATTATATGCTTCCCAACTAAATTTCAAGGACATTAACTCATTTCGATTTAAATCCTACTGGGTAATGTATTTTAGTATTAGTGTCTTGTGAGCTTACATCCACAGAAGTCTGCAAAACACTTCTTACATCATGAGATAATTTTAAAAGTTACTCTATAAGTAGTCCTAATATTGGGTTTGGTGTCAATATTTTTCGGTTACTATAAGGTTTGCATTATATTCTGGTTCATTTTCTCTACGGATGTAATGAGCTTGGTGGAAACCTTACTAGTTAGCTCGTAAGCTACTGTTTGGTTATATATATTTTTTGTCGACATTTATAAAATGCCTGTTATTAATGCTTACGGTGTACTGTTGTAACTACACAAAGCAACCAATCTACAGTTCTCATTTACTGCAAATGACGCTTCGCAAGGAATATCAGTTTTTTACTGCTCTCAGAAGTCGATGGTTTTGTAACATGATCCTTTCTAATGTTAATAAAGTTTGGGTGCGGGAGTTGACTAAGATGAAATCAGTTTGGCAAATCTACTTAAATTTCTGCAAAATATCGAGTGTTCACTGTGTTTTAAGTTTCGTATCCTATTTTTGAACAGTGGTTAATTAATTAATTTGTTATTTTTAAATAGTACTTGTTGGTGGTTTTAAAAGGAATAAGGTCTTAAACTAGTTATTATTACAATTTACCTGCGTAGTGTTCTCCTCAGGGGAGTACTAGTATAAAAATTATGAGGTATAGCAGTTTAGTGAGTGGTTCCAGTGCGTTTATGTCTTTTTATGTCCGTTATCAGTATTTTTCACGATTCACGAATATTGTTAGTATTTAATTTACATGCCCATAGCAGCTACTGGTATAGGTAGGCTTCAAATCAAATGCTGGCCATGTCCGGAAATACTCCAACATATTCTACCTCTCTGAGAAGATAGGAGCTTTTTTTAAAGAATGCCTATATCTCTGGGGAATAATAAACAGTTTTTCAAGTTCCCAACAAGTCTCACGAAAATTTCCCCTAATTTTTTCAAACTGTCTCAAGTATTACTAATAATTTTTCAGCTTTGTTGTTTTCTGATAGATCTATCTCTAAAAGAATTATGGATATTTTAAAAGCGAAGCCGTTTATTTGTTATAGATTTTTGATATTTGTTGGCTAAATAAAAGTTCTGATTTGTTGTACTATAATAGAGTCATCACTTATGGTTTTATTTACCTTCAAAATAATATTTATCAAGATAATAGGCAATAATAATATTAGCAAAGTCGGATTGCGGCTGGCAAGTAAAATTTAGGATGTACTCGGATTCCAGTGTTGATTCTTAAACTGAATCCATTCCTCCATCCTGTTTATTACTAACTTACTGCCTTTAGGCAATCTCGCCTTTACGACGCTAATGTAAGTGAATAGTAAACTCAGTGAGTTTTTGTACATGCGGACTGTATTTGAGTTCCCATGTAATTATCAACCCGGATATTATTACATACAGTTAAAGAATCTCAAATAAAACAAGACTTTTATGCTGGATTCTACTCAGCAGCCACAGTTTGATCTAATATATTTGTGAACAACCATTGTACCAAAGAAATCCTCTCTTGGTGCATATATGACAATAGGTACTGGTCAATTCTAGCCCACAAGAATACCAATAGGGAGATATAAATACTCTAAAATGATGGAAGTTTAAATTTATAATTTTATTAATGCACAAATTATATTATTGTCTTTAGACAAATAATCGTGATGCATATTCCTATAATATTTTCTAGAAATGGCAGAAACCAAAAAGCAACTTGATTCAATCTCTGAACAATTAGATCAATTATCCTCACAAGTAAACAGTTTAGATTGTTATGTTCTTATATTTCTAATTAAATAGATAAAACGCTTTATTATCTTTGTTAATAGTCATAAAAAGCCAACAAGTGAACAACAAGAAAACTTTAATGGAAAGTGCGTTTAATATTTCCAATTTAGTAATAATTATTGTTTGTTTTAAAGGGCAGTACAATTTTTGAATGAATTAAGTAAAATCAGAAATACGATAAAAGAAGTTAGACAGGTAATCATAAAATTACTGTAAAAACGTATATATTTAAACAAAATTCTCGACAACAGGATAAAAATGCAGAAATTCAATCGTCAAAATTAGAAACAACTAAGAATCAACTTCTAACAAAAGTCTCTACTCTGACTGTATGTAACCATTTGTTGAAATTCTTGATTATATTTTGTAGGATAAATTAAACAAATTAGACAAAAAAATCGGAATAATGTAAGTAGTCACGTATGTTAAATCATTATGTACTTTGCTTACATTAATTTAGTGATGTAAATTCATTGCTTGGAAATGAGAATAATCAAGAACCAAAGATTCAAGATCCAGGTAGTTATTAGTGTTACTTGTAAAGATTTTAATGAATATGTTAATATAAACTGAGGGTAAATTAAATAAAAGACGCTGTAATTTGAAATTATCTTTAAAAAAATCTCAATGACTTTTTTGGATAGTTATTCACTTAATGTATAAGCAAGATTAAATTCTAACTGATAAACTTGTAATAGATAAAGACGTTTACATATATATGCACTCACATATACTACTGCTTGTTTACATTTTCACACAATACTTGATTCATATATTTCCTCACAACACGAAATTTATCAATTTAGCAAGATTAGTGAAGGGTTTGATTGACTGATCATATATGAGTATTTGACGGTTTTCCCCTAAACGGACGTGGATCAGATTCCAAGATGAAACACAGGAATTTATTTGAAATTTCATTCACTGAGATGGTTTCAAACATAGTTTCTTACTTTAGTATAATTGTAACTATTACGTAAAACGGTTTGTATGTCTATCATTATTAATTAAATTTTTTCTAGAAATATGTTTACGGTAAATTTGACAAAATCGTAGTATTAAAAATGATGGTATATTGATTGATAAGATTAGAAATTCTAACTGACCGAAGCTATTAGAACAGATATTATTTTTGGTTGAATAAAGTCTACCTAAACGGATGGTATTGGCTGATCACTTCAATGAAAAATAAAACCTGGAATCTATAAGCTCCATGTCATTATCACAGATAATGGAACACTAAAATAGCAGAAGTAGTAACAATATCATTCGTAATAGAAAGTGAACACAGAGAATATGATTCAAGAATAAAGAATTAATTTGCAGGAAGAAATGACTAGAATGGTTTTTGGTTTGAGATTTACGGTAAGACAATGAGTGGATAAACCTATGACAATAGCCGATTATAAACTATGCTAAGTACACCCTCATAGAAATGGTTATGACAGTCATTCATGTACAGGTTAATTAGTCTTTATCTACTAATACGGCTTAACCCAACATTCAACGACTTCATGGACTAATGCTGTGTATTTTGGTTTGGGATTGACACGGATCGATTTCGAAGCAACAATATGCACTTAGAGTAGGTTAATAGGTCCATAAGACTACAGTGACTATTGGTTGGAGATTTAGGATGACGTGGTACAGCAGCAGGACCGCATTTATTATTTGTCCTTACAATATCCTAACTTTAATAGTTTCTTACTATTTTTTATATGTCGGATTAATTTTTTCTTCTGTATACTCCTCTCATACCACTATTTTAGTATTTTTCGTGGTGATCCCATTTCTATGTGTTGATGTAGTGTAGCAACGTGTACTGATACATAAGGGGTACGCTTGATATTGCTTGCGAATGACTATTGAACACAAAATATTATATTTCGGTAGTTGTAATTAGATTTTATCTAATGTCGTAACCAGAGTAGTTTAACTATATCAAGAATGAGACAGATATCATTGATTAGACTGAGATATCAAGATTTGACTGAGGTTAAGAAGTTTAAGTTGATGGTTTAATTAAAAGATACTGATTTTATATTATTCGCAACTTAATACAAGTTGGGAAAAAAATATTTCTGCAATCTTACAGAAGGCGTATTACAATTCGAGTCATAGAATTCACTAGGAATTAAATAATCTTTTTAATTAATGGTGCTGTGCTCTCAGATAGTTTGTTATTTTCTTAGTTTTACAACAGGTCATCCCCCAGTAACATACTAATATGTATTACCAACAAATGTCAGCCTAGATGAAAACCAGAAGTTTAAGGTTTACTGGTGTAATCATCTGTAACCATCTATACTGAAATGGAGTTCATCGAAATGAAGAGTCAATCAGTTTTCAGCTTAGTGACTGAAAATTTAGGAAACCCTGTTTTATTTAAATGTATTGCTAGTTGGTACGCATCAGTAAGGTGTTTTAGAAATATTAAGGGGGTCGATACTCCATCATATGGGGTTCAAAACCGAATCACTCAACTTGGCAATTTGAGAAATTTACACTAATTTACTTGAGACACATCTATCTTCTAGGAGAACTGAAATGATTCCATTGACTGATAAAAAGTAGTAGTAGTAGTAGTAGTAGTAGTAGTAGTAGTAGTAAATAGCATGTATATCTAGTTTAATAAAATTCTAGCAGCTTCATGGCAACTTAATTCGTTAAAATTAATAATCAGTAAGAATTAGACAACATTAAGATAAACTGTTCAGTTGGTGTGAACTTTCTGTATATGCATCCTAGCTTTAGATAACTTGGAATGATGCTTTCATTCAGCTACCTACATTTTACACGAACACATAGCTAATACAACATTTTTATTGTATGAAAATGAAGATTAATTGTTTATATCTTATCTTCAGAATCTACAATCAATACCATCAATACTATGCAAACAAAACTGAATGAAAACGAAGATGTCAGAAAAGATGAAGAAGAACAAGTTAGTAAAAAAACTAAAGATAAAAAGGCAAAACACGAGCCAAAACCAATTAAAACCAAAAACGTTAAACATAAGAATGCAAAAGAATCTAACGACAGTGCTACAACTACTACAGTCGTTGCACAAATTCATGCTGATCATATAACTGGGAATGAGGAAACAAATGATGATGATGGTGGTGACGATATTGATAAAGTGGATGCTAAACACTCTGGTAAAATGTTGAAGAGAGTGAAATCATCCAAAAGATTGAAAATATCTGGTAAGATTAAAAATTAACTGAAATTCATTCAATAGTAGGTAAGAAATCTAAACCTACTGAAGATGAAAATGAAACATCTAGGAAGAGAAAGAAGAAATCAGCAAAGAAACAAGATACAGATACACGTAATTTAATGATACTAATACTAATTCTTGTCAATCATGTTTCTGTAATTGTTTTAATTCCATTATACTATCTTAATGATATGCTTTAAAATATTTTGGATATTATGTTAAGGAAACAAACTATGATCTTCAGAGTATTCAAGAAACATTCAGTTGTCCAGTTAGTAATTTAAAAGAAGACACCCTTATAAAAAACTAATCTACTTAACTGATCATGTGTAGTAATGAATCACCTAGATTTAGCAAAATGATTGAAAAGCCAGGAAGGATTTTAAAAAGTTACTTATTTCAATTTGAAGGATCTTAATAGTTTTGCCCCAACTAATTAACTCAAAAATTAAGCTAAGACTATTAAGCCACATCTTAAAACTGACCACCGGTTATCATTGAGCTTAAAATGTTTAAAGTTCTTTCAGTACTATTATTCTAACTCCAGTGTCCACTGGACTACTTCTCGTATTAATTTACTTAATACAGTCGGCTTTGTGTAATAAGGAGTAGGACGTGCAATTTTTTTAGAAAAAAATATCATCGCACTTCAGCATGTGTCTGAAAGTAGAATGCTGGACGTGAGTTTCGCCCTACTTGCGATTCATCAGTTAGATGTATTTACTGCCTAGTGTCGATGTTCACACTGAAACTCGAAACTAGTACTGTTATTTTAAGTCACCAACACGTTATTCAGTGAACTACTTAGTTCGAATAACCACTAATTTACTTTGTAGATATAAAAATATTATCATGGGCTTTTTATTTTTCTTTACTGATATTTTGAGCCAAAAATATGACAACAGTCTTGAAGTTGAACGACAGGACAATTGCAAACTATTATTAACAATATCATACTCATTGAACATATTAGTAGCTATATCGAGCCAGAAACTCTGTAAGCAATACACTGGTATTTAAATATGTAGTTAGAGGGTGTGAGTTTTACTGTAAACATCAACACTAGGATGTGGCAAGTACACTCAACTGACGCGTTGCAAATAAGACAAAACGCTCATCTTGAAGTTGCCAGCTAACCACATAATAAACTTTCGTTAAAAACCCGGAAGATTGTTATAAATATGTATCATATGTAACAGAATATTCTTGGACATCATACCAGATATTAGTGGCAGATCATAGTTCTACAGTTCAGTGAATGAGTAATTCGAAAGTTGGACACAGATAAGAAGTAATTAAAAACAACATTAGTAAGGCTTAGTTAATAAAAGACAGAATTATAGATTACAAAACAGTTTCAAAATTCTGTAGTCAGATAAACGGAAATGTAACAATTTGATATGACGCGCTAGGAGTCATGTTGACAAATCAGTAAATAGCTTTTGGTGATATGATGTTCTCTGGGCTAGTTAGTTTGATTGTAATGATTCCATTTTTTTTCTAGACAGCGTCATCAACAAGTACTTTAGGTAGAAGTAGGTTGTTAGAGTTGATTTAATTTATCTTTTAAATGAGATTTAGCTTGTTTTATTTGACATTATATATTTTGGCCACCAAAATATCAAATACATCCGAATAGGACGAAACGCGCGTCATGGATTTCGCTTAACAGACACAATTCAACTTAAAAATTAAATAAACTGATTTTGGAGGCTTGTGTACTACATCACTTTTCAGTGGCCTTAACCATCTATTTAAGATTTTAAAGGTATTCTTCTGGTAAAGTTGAATTACCGGTTTGTTAACTTCCCCTGTTTATTTTTTTTGATGATGCGCTTGATATTCATTTATTAATGAAGTTTAGTAGGTACTCCTGTTTATGTAATCCATCCATAAGATCATTTCTGTTATTCTTCTATGTGTTAACTATGTTGCAATATGTAATCGCTTTATTAAGATATCAAACATACAAACAAATAAGCAGTTTGTAGATTAACAGAACTCACTGCTAGATAATTGTGAGTCAGTTCGTTATGAAGCGTATTGTGTCCATATTGTTGTCCATAAAGATCACGAAAACACAATCAAGCCATCTAACTAGGAGGATATTTTGAAAACCTCTCTTCAGAGTCACAACTCTTTTCCATCATTTCAAGGAGTTATTCACAGTTACGAATTAAGTTTTAAATATTTAATTGAATATATCACAGATTGATGTTGGCAGGGTACCATTGAAAACCAGGGAGCATTGGACAGATGTTTCGTTCTAGTGTGGAACTCAACAGTGTGCACCCCAGATTCCGTACTAGGGGCTTCAGGTTAATGCGAACGCCTAACCATAATAATCAAAAGTAACTTCAATATTGTTGTCCTACTTTTTACTACGTTTATTTATGTTACAAAGTCTTGAATCAAGCAATTATTACAATTTAGATAAATCCAATAAATCAAATAATGCTGTTGAAAATACCTCATCAAGTTTGAAATCGAATTTTAAACTCCAAGATGATAAAGATAAGGCTGGTATATCAGAGGTAGAAACAGACGAGAAAGAGGAGGAGGAGGAGGAGCTAGAAGTTGAGGACGAAGAATCGGGAACAGAAGATAATATTGATCAAGTTCAGCCATTTCATAAGGAAGAATGTGTTATTGAAGATAAGAAAGAAAAACAAGGAGGAATAACAGAAAGTATTTCATCACAAAGTGTTTTACAAGTTAATAGTGAGGTATTATTGAATAATATGATTTTGTTACATATTCAATTACGCTTTAATTCACATACGTATTTAGATCTCGAAAAATACACAAGAGGACAAAATTACAGATCATGTAGAATCGATCAAGAAGGATACATCTGATGTGGTAACTATTCATAAATTTGTGTCTTACCAACTTCATTGATTAGTTTTATCAAACAATTCGTCAATGGATTGGTGATGACGAAGATGACTTATCATTTATATCAGGTGAAACATTGAAAATTTTAGAGAAAGAGTAAGGACTGTATGTAATTTCATTGATAAGCATTCTTTGTGTAAAGTTTATTTTGATCCTTTCTGTAATTTTCATTTGATGTTATTTCTTGGTTTTTGGGAATAGTAGATTGTGTTCATGATTGAATGGAGAGCTGTTATTAAAATAAATAGTCTTTTACCTTTATTATGAACGTAGTTGTGTATTAGTACTTAATAGCTTGCAAACAGTTGAAAGAGTATTGTTGTGTTAAATATAAACCACTCATTTTATTCATATTCTTCCCTTTTCATATTACTTGTGGTATGACAAAATGTAGGTATATTGAAATTCTTCATCACAAAATAGATCGCAAGAGATTTGAAATACCACATGTAACTACTATTATTAGAAATTATCGTTCGTTGATTATAAGCTCTAGAACCTGAGACTCATTCAGTTAGTAAGATAATTCTTCCACTGGGGAAGTTGCAGTTAATTCAGTCATACTGAAAATAATAAGTGATTATAGAAATATCTCTGTAAATTCTAAGTGATATAACATTCTTTTGGTTGTTTGCATTCGTCATAGATTGATGTTGGTTAAGTACCACTAAAATGTATAGAGAACTGGATAGCTGTTTTGTCCTAGTATGGGAGTCCTCAGCACTGCTCACTCGCGATCTTGTCAAGGAATTGAAAGCAGAACCTTTAAATTGGTGAACTCTCTGCACTACTAAGCGTACTTTCAATGGTAGAATTCCCACTTCTATCAACTTGTGAAATGATACGACGATCATCTGTTGTCATTGGTGATGACTGTCTTACCCTTGAACTCTACCAGTCACGACTTCCCACAAGAACTTGAGAAACATCCAAAAGCTAGTCACTGGTAAGCCACCTATTGTAATGGAATTAAATTGGTTTCGTGGAGATAGGTATTGAGTTTCTTAGCTGGTTGTATTCATCAAGGACTGTTATCAAATTCCCATAGTAGGACAAAACAGTTATCTAGTCCTCCTTCCTTTTCCAGTGGTACCCATTAAACATTATTCTATAACGGATACAAATGTCTAAAAAACATAATGCCCATCTCTACACCACCACCTCAATAACATGAAAGTAATAATTTGAATTATAGTATTCCATAGATTGTTATGGATCTAGATTTCGAAAATCGTGAATTGTTACTTAAAAACTTCATATAGATTGTGTTACTAGGAGAGTTAAATTTTTTATCGTTAGATAGTAATTGATTTCTAACTATCCCGTGTCTATTAGTGAAAAGAGTATGTGGTCACCGATGTAATTCACATATTGTATCTGTATTCTGTCCCTGCACATTCTATAACACCTGCATACCACAAAAGTATTTTATTTCCAAGTTCACAGTCACGTATGATCTGTTGCATTATAAAGTTTACTTAATATAAGAACTTGATCGATGAAATGTGATCGACACTAATGCCTAGATAAACATGACACTATAGTTAAACCGAGGTGGTTTTATGGATATAGGTATTAATTTTATTTGATTGTATTCGACACAGATTGATTTCTGTTGGGTACTACTGAAAAGTAGAGAGCACTAGACAGTAATTTCATCCTAGTATAGGATCTTCAGCTCCACCAGGGAGTCAAATCCAGTGTGCTTCAGGTCTCATGGCAAACACTTGATCATTTACACCACCTAATTTTTAATGGTGCTCAACCAGCATGGCGAATACTACCAACTTAACATGAAATTGATCACTACTAGGTTATTAATTAATGCATCTCACTGCACTAGATGAGTCGCCTCAAGAATAAATCAATGATGACATGGAATTCAAATCCCACAAGGTGGAGAATTAATCCATTTAAAACTAGATATGAGTCTTGTTTACAAATACTAAGTAGTACAAAACCTAGGTGAAGTTGGTTTCCAACCGCTTGACATCAATCTTAGATCATTGAACAGAATAGTGATTATTTTGCTCATTATTTATTTGATAAACAACATGTTACAATAAAGTAAGAAGTGAATAAGTAAGTAGTATTTGTAGCTGAAACAATTTACAAATATTTATTGATTATATTATAATGAATAAATGAATAGCAACTAACCATATTCATAAATTGAAGTTATTTATTTATTTTTAGTGATGATGGTTGGTGGCTAGGAGAAAATATTCAAGGGAAACAAGGTTTAGTTCCAATGAATTTCTTAAAGGTATACTTAGATTTTAAATAATTTAAATTGTTTTCTTTCCTCCCCTCCCCTTTCATTTATTTATTTTGTTTATAGAAACTAGTAATGGTTGAATCAGAATGGCAAAACTTGAAAATGGTACAAAAATATTTTTTTAATGTGTATTTATTAATTATTTTCTTTGAAAAAAAAACAAATTAAGAAATTTCTAAAACAGAAAAATATTGTCTCAACAAAAGATAGTCCACAAACATACAGTGATTATGAAGAAGTTGAAGGAGAAGAAGAAGAAGAAGTTGAAGAAGAGATGGTAGTAGTCGATGATGAAGAAGTAAAACAGGAGAATAAAGAAAATAAACAACAAGGTGAATTAATTCAATTAATTTGTGATTTATGATCAATCATAATTTAGAGAGTAAGGATACCGCTAAAGTTATCAAAACAAATATTACGAAACAGATTAATACTTGTACTCAAGACAGTGTAGAATATAGTGAGGAAACATGGGAGTATGATGAAGATAATGATAATGAATCAGGCGATAATTTTGAAATCGAAGAACATGAACATGAAGATGCTACTTTTGAAGAGGACAATAATGAAGATAATGTTGAGGAAAAAGTTAATTTCAGGCAGAATAATGATGTGGTTTGTAGTAGTAAAAGTTTTATATCAACTCCACTTGTGAATATAGAACAAAAGTATGTTCTACAGTAAAAGTTTATCAATTATCTTCTTTTGTAGATTATTCAAAGATGATCAAGATTTTTCAGGTTGGTATATAAAGGTAGGTGTTATTTCATGGAAAAAAATCTTTTTCATTTTCTTTACTTTACAAATAATGCGACATTTATCAAATACTGATACAGGAGATCAGCTGTAGCTCAAATAGGACTATGGTAGCGTCTTAGAATGTGAATCTTGGTGATACGGGTTAGAATATCACAAAATGGATCATCGGGACTTATTCCTCCTTCCCAAGAATACAAGGGACACGCTTTGCTGATGAGCTCAGACTTACCTATCGATTATAATGATCAGCTCACTAGTGACTAACTTCAGGATGTTCCTGAAGCTCTAGTGAGAAGTTGTGACTGGTGGAGTTCAAACTTCTCAGAAGTAAGACAGTTATCACTAATGACAATGAATGGTCATCGCTCGATATATATATATATATCACAAATTGAGGGAAGTTGGAATTCTACCATTGGATGTGATATGACGCCTACTAATATAACAACGCCAACCCTACACCTCGGCAGCACTAACCGCAACTTCAACTAGCTGATTTCCTACGCGAACAGATACTCGAAACTTCGACCAACAACTCGAACAACTATTACTCGCCCAAGCCAAAATCAAGAAGACACGAACGCAGTGCTGAGAAGATTCGATTCTATTTTGTCCCAACTCAGTATATATAGTTACAATAACGACCTTGTAACAATTAGGAATACTAGCACACTAAAAAGCAGTACAACCAATCGGAAGATACAAGGTCAATGCGGAGAATATAAACGGCGATATCGAATATCGCACATTTTACGATTAATAAAAATAATAGCAAAAATAAGAATAATTACATGAAAAATAACTAGTTCTGTCTCTTCCTAGCACCTCCCCTTTTTGAAAGAAGTTCGCTTTCTTGAAACCTCACTGTTGGTTTTCGTTTTCTTTCGCTGCGTCGTAGAGACTGTTCTTCTGCAAGTGTAGGTTCCTCGTTGCTTGCTGCAATTACTGTCGGTTTCTCAGTAGGAAGCTTAAAAGTATCAAGGAGAAATTCAAGTGCTAGGTTGGGTTTATCCACCTTTTCTCCGCTGAACCTTCTGCGTAATTGGTTTCGATGTCGAACCCATATTTGTCCTTCTACTGCAACTTCATATATCACTTTCCCTCGTCTTCCTTTAATGACCCCCTTTTTCCACGTCTCACTTCCGGGTCTGTAATTTCTTACATACACCTCTGTCCCGTTCTTATAGATGTCATCTTCGTTGTTTTCTACTTTTGCTGGTCTCATCACCTCATTTATTGTTCTTAGTTTTCGGCCCATAAGTGCTTCTGCCGGTGATTTTTGTTGTGGAACACTGCTGTTAGGGGTGCTTCTGTATACAAGGAGGAAGCGCTGGATGACTTCTGACAGGGTCCCCTCCCCCTTTGCCTTTAATGTAGCTCTTTTGAAAGTATCCACGAACCTTTCTGCTTGTCCATTTGACTGTGGATGGTACGGCGGGGAGCGAATATGAGTGATGGCATTTTTCCGACAGAAATCACTGAAAGATTGTGATGTAAATTGAGAACCATTATCGGTGACGAGTGTCTCTGGAAACCCATGGCATGCGAATAATTTCATCAGTATTTCCAGAGTCTTATGCGTAGTCGGAGGAACTACCGGGTGGATCTCTGGCCATTTTGAGTAAGCGTCTACTAGCACCAAGTAATAGGTTCCTGACATAGGTCCAGCAAAATCTAAATGCACTCTGCTCCATGGACTTGAGGGGTCTGACCAAGTTACTGCTTCAACTTTCGGTGGATTTTTCGTAAAGTCCTTGCTGTCTTTTATATTTACGATGCGGTTGCATATGGTGCTCAGTGGAACATCACCTAGCTTCAGATCTGCAAACCAATCTAAACCCAACAAGTTAAGATTACTATTAACCACATAACATACTCCGTTCATGGTTATATCGTTGAACGTCACTGAGCAAACAATCTTGCCGACGATCTGCAGGCGATTGCCTGTTGCGCTTACTGCGAGCTGTTCTGTAGAGCATAGTACAGGTTTCCCAATTTTAATCCACGTTTTTCTAGAAATAATTGTAATGTCAGAGGCTGTGTCAAGCTGAAGGCTTACCTCCTGACCATTTATCTGGACGGAAACATACTTTCTAGCTGGTCTCTGGTGAATGTGATTTACGGTGGATACTGAAAGTGACTCAGCCGGCTTACTGAATGAACGGAATCTTCTTCTAGAACGTGACCGAGTGCGTGTTTCTTTCTGCGTGCAAAAAGTTTCTTTGTGTCCCAGCATGTCACATTTTCTGCAGCGATAGTTCTTAAATGGGCAGAACTTAGCAAAATGCCATGCACCACAGTTCCAGCATCTGGATGGGGGAATAGTTCTCTTCTTATCAGCTGGTTTAGCACAGGAAGTTGGAGTGGTGGTTGCAGGAGTGAGCTGACGAGGATTTGGTTTCTGATGAACTGCATGAACTTCAATTTCACTATGACCACCAGATTGGACGAGTGTAGTATCATGCTTTAAGTTGGTCAACCGTTGATGTTCTGCAGCAATGTCTTTAAGAGACAAAGTGGGTTCTTGATCGAGACGGTGTAGCAATCGCGTGCGAATATCAGCAAATCTTTCTGACTGTAAGCTGCAGATGAGGATTAAAGATTTAAATTGGTCCTCCGACAAGTCTTTCAATTTAAAACGTTCACATTCTCTGTTTACAATGCCAACATGCGTAAGAAAGTCGTCTGACTCATTCATTTTCAACTTTAAGCAACGATATCTAATATTAAACAGAGAAGAATTATCACCAAAATGCTGGCTAAGAGTTGTGCAAGTTTCAGTAAATGTTCTGTCACGCGGATTTTGAGGTAAAATTAAGTTGCAGTACTTGTCAAGTTCTGCTGCACCAAGCTTTCTGAGTAGTAGGCGAACTTTCCATGAATCATCCTGAGAAGCTAAATCAAACATGAACAGATCTTCATACCTCCGAAACCATGTATCAAAAGTGACATTAGCTTCTGGATCATAGTTAAATTCAGCAATGCTATTAATAATTCCATCAACTGACAGTGTAGAGTTGGGAACAGGAACAGTTGAAGACGTTTCAGAAGTAGATTTAGAGCTTGTGACTAGCTTCATTAGCTTAAGTTGCTCATCTAACAACATCTCCATCTTGATAGGATCCATTGTCACCATCACCCGTCGCCAACTGATATGACGCCTACTAATATAACAACGCCAACCCTACACCTCGGCAGCACTAACCGCAACTTCAACTAGCTGATTTCCTACGCGAACAGATACTCGAAACTTCGACCAACAACTCGAACAACTATTACTCGCCCAAGCCAAAATCAAGAAGACACGAACGCAGTGCTGAGAAGATTCGATTCTATTTTGTCCCAACTCAGTATATATAGTTACAATAACGACCTTGTAACAATTAGGAATATTAGCACACTAAAAAGCAGTACAACCAATCGGAAGATACAAGGTCAATGCGGAGAATATAAACGGCGATATCGAATATCGCACATTTTACGATTAATAAAAATAATAGCAAAAATAAGAATAATTACATGAAAAATAACTAGTTCTGTCTCTTCCTAGCAGGATGCCGACCCAGTGATGCATAGGGTGAGGCGTCCGATGTCAACCTAAAGCCCCTGGTACGGAATCTGGGGTTCACACTGCTGAGGAGTTTCACACTAGAACGAAACAGCTGTCCAATGCTCCCTGGTTTTCAATGGTACCCTGCCAAACATCAATCTATGATATATTCAGTCAACTAAATAGTACTATTAGGTTGATCTTAAATGCCTCCTCCTCTTTTGTTGGTGTAAAGTATGATAATCTTAAATAAATGAATATTTACATCAGAACGTATTTTCTTTACAACTGACTTAGATATTGAGTCAAAAGTGTAGTTTATAAACTATTGATCTGAATCCATTAATGATGTCGATTTCATTTGGAATATTACTCGCTATTTCTAAATAAAGTCAGACTAACTAATACAAATCTAAACTTATTAATTACACACTGTAACGTCATCAACAGTGAAATCCAGATTTGCAAACACATTCATACTTATTGCATTAGTAATCGACTACACCGAATTAGTAGTTCAATGAATGACACGTTGAAACTCGAAGCAAATGTTAATATTTTCAAGTTTCATGACCTGAATGATGTTACGTTTTCTGACGAATCTTAAATAGGACGAAATAAATCTTCTAAATTCTACAGTTAAGTATAACTTAATCTTGAAAACTTGAAAATTTATTTCAATAACAGTGTATGTGTATCTAATGTAACAATCGGGAACCAATTAAAAATGGTAAGAGCTACTCATCAGAAATACGCTGAGTCTACAGTTTATCCTTACAACATTCATTAGTTGATTCCATATATTATTCCAGTAAATCGGCTGTTTTTAAATAATGTTAATCAATTTGGCTACATCAAAGTTAACACTCTTATTGTTTTGAATAGTAGAAGTAATTAAATAGTTAGAGTCAGGATATAACATTAACTTCGACTGATGATTTTAATGAATGTTTTATTTCAATTTCTATCAGAATAATGAGAAACCTCTTGAAGCTTATCAACCTCTACCAAGTAGTGTTCGGTTGAGTTTCCTTTCGTTACCAGGCAAGTTAATATAATTATGTGAATATTATGTATAAGCCTTTAGTCATCCAGCATTTTGTTAAAATCTCCGAATTTGTTAAATCGAGAAAACTTGAATCCTGGTTGACGTGAATTCTAATTACTTGACATCATGCCCGATTATTGAAGCTGATAGTTCGTTCCTAGCTTGTTAACTTAAATCTAATTTGCTTTGGTTATACTGCATAATGATGAGCCATTTAAATGTAAGAATTTAAAAGTGTTTGAATTTGAGTTCGAGTGAATTCTGATTTTCATTAAATGAGTTGATAACCAAAGCCTAGCTTGCCATGCATATAAATATTCATTTAGATTTGCTTTTGAACAGTTCAAAACAACATCGGAATACATAGGCATAGCTTACAAGCAAGCTAGTCAGTTCTAAGAAATTTACATCCTTCTACAAGAATGTGTTAGTTCAAATTACAATACGCACTCAACACAAGGAGATGAAATTCATAAGATGAATAGCATAGGGGTTGAAATAATAATACTAGTAATGATAACGTGAAACACTAAACATTGAGAACATGGTTTGGATAAGTTTATACAAAAAAACTTAAGATTTAAAAGATAATTTATGAGTGTATTCCTATCACTGGAACCGAATCTAGACAATGTAACCAACCTTCTTTAACTATTGATCATGAATATTTATAGTGTACCCTAACTAGGTATCTGCATAAACCAGAACAATTCATTCCTACAATCATTGGTTTAATGTATTGATGTCATATCTTAATCTGGTCAATCTTAATTTTCTTTTAACTTACTTTAGTTAACAAAAACTTGTTTATTAACAATTTCTAGTGTGGATTTTGTTTGTTTCATTCGTAAAGATGCTTGAAATGCATGATAGACCATGACGGGAAAATGTTCATTTTGTTTAAGATATTAATTAGTTTATAAAAAGGTCCTTGGAAATTTAGAATTATATTCTTTCAAATGATGACTTTACTACTTGTAATCGTATACAGAGATAGATTATTAAATATGAACAGTGTACAATAACATATCTGTGGGTTTGCGGTTAGTCGTTGTTGATATTAAGAACTGTATGTACGCTGTATGTTCTAATAAAGATTGGTTAAACAACTAAAGAACTTAACACACTATAATACGCACTTTCATATTTGTTAAAGAAGTGAATGGCTATCTTTCACATTTGACCTAGTGATGGCTGATTCTATCGATTATGATTTATCCGGAACGCGATATCTTATACCTACCACGTAGCCTTGTCTTAATCTACTACTCAGGCATGGTGATTCGACCGATTTATTGAGAAACCAATTAATCACCCACACTCATGTGTTATTATAATATAAACCAACAATATTCAAGATATAGATATACAGGATTTGGTACTTCATCTCATATATCTGTCACACAACATTAACCAATCACATGTCTTCTTCCAGACACGTCACTAACTAAGTTTAGTAGACCAGTGGATAATGCATTCACATGTGATACGAAAGATGCTGATATCGAGTGCTGAGGTGAACATCAACAACCGTGTGTAACAGATACATCTAAATGATGAGTCTGAAATAGAAAAACGAAGATACACTCTACAAGTTTCTACATTCCAATTTTATCAAATTATTGTACTCTGTTTATTTTAATAACTATTCGAATTAGTAGTAGTCGCTGAAAGCATATATTCTCTAACTATTGGCTTTTATACATGAATCCTATTTCATCTACTTCAATCCTAATAAACGAATAATACCACTAACTTACATACAAACATTCTGGCTAAAAAGCGAGAATAAAAACTTATATTTTGTAAGATTAAAATTAGATTGTGGCTAACATGTAAATTCACGATGTTCATTTCATGAAGTTTAGGACTCATTAGATGAGTTTACCTGCCACGCAGTGTTGTTGTTCACATAAGAACTGTGTTCTATTGTGTTTAACATATACAATAACAGACAGTGATGCATTTTAGTCTTTAGCAACGTTAATAGAAAGATTCAAACACTTTAACTTCTATGTTTTATCCATTTATCATTATAATTAAGTAATAATAAAGTGAGTTTATGATAGTAACCAAAATCAACATACTGTGATTAGAGCGTTCTAAGGATTAATGTATGATTTATCCGGAACGCGATATCTTATACCTACCACGTAGCCTTGTCTTAATCTACTACTCAGGCATGGTGATTCGACCGATTTATTGAGAAACCAATTAATCACCCACACTCATGTGTTATTATAATATAAACCAACAATATTCAAGATATAGATATACAGGATTTGGTACTTCATCTCATATATCTGTCACACAACATTAACCAATCACATGTCTTCTTCCAGACACGTCACTAACTAAGTTTAGTAGACCAGTGGATAATGCATTCACATGTGATACGAAAGATGCTGATATCGAGTGCTGAGGTGAACATCAACAACCGTGTGTAACAGATACATCTAAATGATGAGTCTGAAATAGAAAAACGAAGATACACTCTACAAGTTTCTACATTCCAATTTTATCAAATTATTGTACTCTGTTTATTTTAATAACTATTCGAATTAGTAGTAGTCGCTGAAAGCATATATTCTCTAACTATTGGCTTTTATACATGAATCCTATTTCATCTACTTCAATCCTAATAAACGAATAATACCACTAACTTACATACAAACATTCTGGCTAAAAAGCGAGAATAAAAACTTATATTTTGTAAGATTAAAATTAGATTGTGGCTAACATGTAAAATTCACGATGTTCATTTCATGAAGTTTAGGACTCATTAGATGAGTTTACCTGCCACGCAGTGTTGTTGTTCACATAAGAACTGTGTTCTATTGTGTTTAACATATACAATAACAGACAGTGATGCATTTTAGTCTTTAGCAACGTTAATAGAAAGATTCAAACACTTTTAACTTCTATGTTTTATCCATTTATCATTATAATTAAGTAATAATAAAGTGAGTTTATGATAGTAACCAAAATCAACATACTGTGATTAGAGCGTTCTAAGGATTAATGTATGATTTATCATAGTAAAATCTACATTCTATTTCATCTATTCATATTCATGTTTGAAATTCTATCTAAGTGATATTCTTAATTAAAACATTTTAGGAGGGGGGGTTTGTAGAGATAGTTAACTGTCAACTTTTTTTGATATCACGAAAAAGAAAATTGACAGTTAACTATCTCTACAAACCCCCTTTAATTGTAACTGATATCAGCTCACTAGTGACTAGCTCCTTGAGGTAATTCCTGGAGTTCTAGTGTGAAGACGTGACCGGTAGAGTTCAACTGTGTCGGGTGTGAGGCAGTAACTCACCGATGGCATAGAGGAGGTCATGCAACGTATCACGAATTGGCTGAATTCGAAATATCAACCGTTAGGAGCCGACCCAGTGGTCTAATGGTAAAGCGTTCGCCGCGGACCCAGAGAGTCCTGAGTTCGATCCCCGACGGGGTCGTGGATGCGCGCTGCTGAGGAGTCTCGTACTAGGGCGAAACAGCTGTTGTCTGATTCTGATCGTTTCGTGATATCAAAAAAAAATTGAGAGGAAACATTTTAATAATGAAATGATTCTTATTTAGGCATTAAGAAAGAACTAGAGGAGAAGAGGTATAAAATCATTACTAAATAATTGGTGGTTTGTTACATAATAATTTTACAGGTCCAAAGGTGTTTGTAAAATAATTACAATTAATTAACAAAACAATTAAGACATGAAGGTGCATACGTTAATTATGGTTTTGGAAGTTAAGTTAATGGGTTAGCATACTGTTGATTACATAATATCTATTGAGAAGAAACCGATAAAGTAATTATGGGAAATCTGATGGTTACGTAAGAGTTAAGTTACGATTAAGAGGTGACACATCTTTTGAGTTTATATAAAGATTTGTATAACGTGGTAACAATAATAAAAAAAAGTAATAATGATAATAATAATGAGCGAATTGAGTGCAATAAGTTATTTGTAAAGCATCTGAGCCTTGGCTATTATGATGGCAAGACAAAGAAAGAGGCTGTATAAATTTCTTATGTACACATAGGTCCGGTTTGAGAATGTGGATACCGATGGCTTCCGCTATATGTAGAAGACGTATGCGTAAACCATACGGAAAACAGTACAGAGCTGTTTACTTGCCATAATTGACCTTTGCCCAGCCAGGCTGGGTGATGTTCTGAAACTGTACGACGTACTTACCGAATCGTGCTCCCAATGTAACTGGCTCCGCAAGAGCAGTTGGATTAATATATCTACATAGATGGGGCGAATTCAGCGAGTCTGTCATTACTTTCTGTTCTTATGACAGGGTGGTTATGGAATATAGTATGCACTTTGGCTGCGGTAAACGTCTTTTACAACACTTTTCTAATTCATTGAGTTGTAATTTCATTAATATTGTCATCTGAGTATGATAACATTTCTTCAGGTTTCATATAATTCATTTCTGTTCTTCAGAAAATATACAACGTTTACATTAATCACATTAAATGATGTAATAATCTTATTTATCAACGTAGGTTAAGTGCATTATTCAATCAACTATGAATATCTACTTACATTAATTCAACTTTCTTTTAATTTCTAATCTAGGACTAAAGTTGTATAACTATCAAAAGTTTTTATCACCAAAACTTGGAAGTTCACATTTAATTTTTACAGATTTACTCTTAGAAATGAATAGTAAAAAGGTATGTTAAGGGAATCTTGTGGTAAAATGACAAGAATTTTATACAGTAAAGAGCTCTTTCTTTCTTATGAATTCATGTTCAAAGTTGTACAATCGTATATATATATATATATATATATATATATATATATATATATATATATATATATATATATATTAGTTCTGACTCGTGCTCGATAGCTTGACCAACTGCAGACAACTTCCGCACTGGAACTGCTTGGATCCATCTAGTCGCAAACTCAAAAGACAAGTAAAGAGGAATATTTATACCAGTAAGAGAGAGTTATGTACAAAATATTCATATATTTATAGTTTACTGAAACAATTAAATTAACATTAACAAGTTTCAGCTATTACCCAACCAGTACACACCAAATCAAAATTCTGGAAAGTTCTGTCGATCAGTGATTGAATCGATTGCCTCTGGCTCTTTTAAGGTTTTGGAGGCTTCGTTGGGTATTTTGGGAACCATCCCAACATATATATATATATATATATATATATATATATATATATATATATATTTGGGTGTACAGCTTTGATAATGAATTCGCGGAACGAAATTCCTGTCTTTTTATAACTCAGTGGGTTTTTTTTCATTTAATTTTAATATTATTATTTTGTTGTTGTTGCTATTTTCAAGATTACAATTTAACTACTCTAATTTGCAATCTAAACTTTAAATCATCACCAATTAGAAGTAAAATTTCATTAATTCAGTAACCAACATTAATTTATCTGGAACGAATGTTACCGATTCTCTTATAAATGCTTCTTTCACATAAACTATTAGTTTACTATGTGAACGATGAATTCTTCAGGAAAATCAATAGTGTTATAGGAATGAGTTTGCCGTTAGGCGTGAATTATCTTTATTTTAATGATGAAACATGTTTTTGTAATGGTTATTATAAAAGCAAGCCTATGCAGGCCTAGCGCCTTCGTTAATCTTAAGTTGTCAAACTATTCGGTTGCATTAAGTTAAGAATGCCCAAATGCGATTGACCCTACTAAATGAAGCCTATACTAAGATCAATCGTATATGTACTCATAATACTGTTGAGGAAAATGGAAATCTGCTGACAAAAACGCTAATTACGAAGGGATATCTAAAAAAGTTCATAAATCGGTGGAAATGTTACAGTATGGTGAAACCTACTGCATTTCTAGCACCTAAAAAATCAGTCTATATCACATTACCTTTCAAAGTTGACTTAAATAGTCTTGTGTTAAAATAAAGGCTTAAGTCAGTTGTTAAAAAGACATTTTATGCAGCTAAGGTAGTTGTAATAGAAAAGTATGGGGCATTGATTCACAACAAACCTAAACAGCATGTAAACGAAAGCATCATATCCCACTTTGTCTATCAATTTACGTGTACGTGTAGACACACACTACATGGGGAGGAGCAATCGTGAGGTTAGCTGAACACACATAAATGGCTCCAAAAACAAATGAACTCGAAAGGAGAAATAAAAGTACAGGATAAATAACTTCCAGCGTCTATTGCTAAACTCGTAGTTGAGACAGGCCACATAATTGATATCACATCTTCTTTTGTGGTGTTGTATAAAAGTGCTTTAAGACGTATACTGAGGTTTATTGAAGACTTAGCTATACGGAGGTTCAGCCACCACCCCTCTTGTGTGTTCAAAAACAATTTGTACTTTCGCTCAACCTACCTTGGTAGAGTTTGACTTAATTGTTTACTTAGCTTATACTCTTATTTGTCTAGTGACCTTTTATTTTTCATATATAAATGCCCTAACGAGTGTATGTGTGATCAGATTGTTCGAAATGTATTGCGCAAATATGCACAATCACATAGCTTTGGAAAACTTCGTCTTCTTATTGCACTATCAAAATTTATCGACGGGACAAATTGTTTTAAATTAAAGTGTCATCAGGATTCACTTGAACTATAGTTTGGACAGTCGCAATCTAATACATATGAATTACTAACCGAAGCTAACCAGTTTACGTGGGTTTAGGCTCTGACTTTAGGAATTTCGTTATCTGGTATATTCGTAGGCTATTCAAATCTATTGAGTAATGAGTGTCTAAACTCTCGTTCAAGTGAATTCTTATTATGATTAAATTAATTGTCAACGTCATATATAGTCAAAGCCAACGAAATCTAGGTCATGGAACTCATGTGACAGTAAAGTATGCCAAATTATTCCCATTGGTGATGCCTTACTGAAATCTGTATTCATATACTAGTGCTTTCCTTATACTTGAGGATACTTGTCTAACTCCTTAACTTTGATAATCCTCTAGACCATTTACAAAAATCATGGACACCATTTGAGACACGTCGAGGAACTCAACGAATTGATTTAGTTTGAGTTCATTACTATTCACAAGAACCGAAGGTGATTAAGACAAATCTGTAATAATTATGATAATATATTCAGCTAACATATTCCTATTATAATAGCTAGTGTGTGCTAGCCTGTGTACCGAGTTATATGGCCGTTGGCTGATTTTTTTTTCTCTACTATTCACAAAATTAGAATGAATTGTCATGCATATGATTATTATACTGCACTGAAATCATTAAACATCAAAAATGAATTATAGAAAGCTAAAATTGTAAATGACTAGTTTATGCCTAAAGTTTTTATTTGTTTTAATATTCCAGTGAATTTAATATAAACAACTGATTGATCCTGAAGATCAACTGATTTATCATAATCTTAGGATTTTCTGTAATATTATATCTGGATGATCAATGTTTAGTTTTTTATTGATTAAAAAAAGTGATGTTATACTGCTGAGGAGTGCCATACTATGATGAGAGGGCTGTCTAGTACTCCATACTTTTAATTGGTGATTAACCAATATCAATCCTTGATGAACACAAGTAACTAAGAATGCTTGATTTAATTACTTTTGAAGTAATCAAGTTGGTGAATTTGTTTTCAAGAGGCAGAAATGACAAATTTTTCTTTGTAAATTGACTATGTAGCCAAATTAAAATATTTAGTAGTGATCATATGGTTATGCCATATAACCTTAAACTTTTAGCTAGTGGATTACAATTTCTTTCCATCCATTTTGGTTCTAGTAAATAAGTTAAAGGTAATCTTGAATGATGTTGAAAATACGAACGTAGTTTTCACATCATAGCAGCTCATACAGTAAGAAGATTCTTCTTAAGGTACTTAAAAAGGGAAGCATGTTTGAAGGGATCCTGATGATCTTGAAAATTGACTGTTTGAAGGTTGTAACCAATGGTCTTATTGTGAGTACCTTCTTACTTTTAAAGCCTTATCGCCGGCGATGGAAATCCATGAGATAAGGTTATGTGTGTTATTTTAAGTGTTATATTTTCTAACCCTTCATTCCATTGTGAAAACGGAGAGTCACTGAGGATGCTTATTGTCTGGGATTAACAAATTACTATCACACACCTAAATAAAGTCACCAGTACTACTTCGCCATCAGACTCTAAATTTGTTGTTTTTGGTCATACCAATGTCTAACCAACCCATAATAATACATACATGGATAAGTGTCCCAACCAATATACTTTGACTGAGTCATTACATTCAGCAATTCTGATTGCAACGTCGATGAAAAATCTACAGTCTAGAGGCGAATCAAGTAGTACATGGTAAACACATTTCATCATCGACAAGACAAACCGAGTGGTACATGATGGCTACGACTACATAACAGTAATAACCTATTACATCATTTATTGCATACATTAATGCTTTTCTTATCATTTTTAAACTTATAGATTACCCGACGTCAACCACGTTGGCAAAAGATAATAACACTCCAAAAAATTAGTCAACTTTCACTTCTGGAAGAGACAAGTATCTTACATTATAAATATTCATATCCTAGATTTATCTATATTGAATCATTCTGTTTGTTTGTGTTTATTCGATGGTAAAAATGTAAGTGAACTTGGTCTCTAATGAATTTAATTAATTCCAATATATATACTATTTTAATAAATGTCATGTATGTAATAATACCTGGAGTTATAGTAATATAACCAGACCCGGGAGAAAGAGTAGGTCTATCATGTCACAGCTCAATTTGGCATCATGCTTAACAATAGATAATGTTTAATGAATATAATGTAAAATGAATGAAATTGGAAATCTAAACCGTTGGTTACAAATCCAGGGATTCAGAGATAACCCACTGTTGAAAAGTTCTTTACTTTGACGAAATAATTATCAATTTTAGTCTGGTTTTTAGTAGCTGTTTAACCAGAATCATTACGTGATACAGATTATGAATAGATCATTTTGATTTATCAACGACTACAATACGATTTCATAAAATAACAAGATCTATGACGGTAAACTAATTTCTAATATTATGATTGAGTATTGTGGATAACGTTGAATTCCATGAATATATTGATCGGAATTATTCATAACTTCATCCTTTTTTTACTATGCTCGATGATGTTATGAAAATGACGAGTTCATTAATTTATTACGTAAGCGACTGTGGGGGGGGAGAACGATTGACATAACATGGTTTTACAATTAGTTGATCGTCTTTGGAAGTAAACAAGATCAATTGATGAATGCGTTGTGACTACTATAATGTATTTGCAAAATATTTCTTCAACTTCTTTTGTTTTCAGCCTATCAGCAATATCTGTTGTTTGCCCATTACACCGACAGATCGTGAAAAGAAGACATGGATTGTTACTCCTCATGTAAGTTATTTATTAGAACATAATTATGTATGAATTTAGTTATAGTCACTTATTTCCACTTATAATAAAAATAATATTAGACCTGTTAGCTAAGTCACAGCTCATTAGTTATTCATCATATTAAGGTCATACAGTAAGTGGATTAAGAGAAATAAAAAGTTGAATGTTAGTGATGCAAATAACCTGATCCATTTGTTTATTTAAATGACCCAACAAACTACGGGATACTACTCTAGGTGACTTTAGTTATAATCACACGAACCTAGGCTATTCTAGTTCAAATGAATTCTCATTATGATTAATTGCTCGACAGTATACGACATTACCTAAAATCCTGTAAGTTATAATCTATTGGCTCAGTAATTTACAGACATTAAGACATAAATACTGTCAATTAATTGTGGTCTGTCATTGAAGATTCTGCATGTATTTTAGATTACTTAATTTATGTGGCAAACTATTCCACGTCACTTGGCTACTTCCTACTGACTAAATCATACCCACAGACCACAACCTCGTCAATTGCCATCGGTGGGTAACTGCCTTACACTCAACACGGTAGCACAAACTTACCACGAATTGACTGAATTAATAATATCAGCCGTTAGGAGCCGACCCAGTGGTCTAGTGGTAAAGTGTTCGCTTTGGAGCCAGAGAGTCCCGGGTTTGATCCCTAATTGTTTCGTAGATGTGCATTGCTGAAGCGTCCCATACCAGTACGAAACAGCTGTCCAGTACTTCGTCATGATCAATAGTTGTCCAATTCAGGCCAATTCGTGATATCAAATTAATATAATATTAGTATTGAAGATTCGCCTCATTCTTTCTCTCGGATACAGAGTCGCTTGATAGTCGGTCATTCAATGAATACGTAATTATAAAGTTCACTCAAGTTTTCTTATCACTTATATACCAAGAAATTAAATTATATAAGTTGGATTGTGACTGGCAAGTGAAATGCAGGATGCCTGTTTCGTCCTATTTAGGACTCATCACCTGGATGTACCTGCATCCCAATGTTGATGTTCACAGTGGGATGCACATATAGCAACAATGACTAACCAACTTCAGTCTGTAAAAATTCAACGGGAACATACAAATTCATCCTAATACAAGAAGTTGAATGTGCAATCCAGTTATTTGAATGCAAATCTTACTGTTCATGTATATTTCTGATGTAATCAGTGGGAAAATAAAGAACAAATCACTATTCATTTATAAGTTCAAAATGTTTTTCTTAAAATTAATTTTAGAATATAAAAAAGTCTGAAAAATCTTATGAATTATCATCTGACTTATTTGTACGTTATAACGAACAGAATATGAATATTTTTCTTTTAATTGAAATTCAAATTGTTATCAGTAAACAGGTAAGTGAAAAGAAACAATTTAAGTAGTATAATAAGGAAATTTATTAAAATAAAATAGACTATGCTTTTCAGAATCTTTACTGTTACATATCCTTTAAACATCAACTATGATAAAGAATTCTTGAAATGTTTGATATCATAACAGTTAATTGAGCCAAAGCATTAATAAAAGTAGATTGTGATTATTACTAGAGTATTCAACACATATCAATCAATTAATCAATGCCTGTTACCCCAAGTAGAGCATAGGCCGCCCACCAGCATTCTCCAACTCTGCCTGGAGCCCCCTAGGGTTTCTGCCGGTCCCAAACCTGGATAAAGGAAGATTGGGCAAGGGGTTAGCAACCCCATTCCGTAAAACAACAACCCTGCTAAAAAAAACGCTAACCAGTAAAAATTCAACACATAGCTTATTCCTATTTGGAACTCGTTATTTGGATGTACCAGCATTAGAGTATTAATTTAAACACTTAAATTTAGAATTATTATCTTTCATTCTAAATGTTAACGTGTGTTATGACGAGAGAAAGAAAGGAAGGAGGATTTGGTTGGTTGTAGAGAACGCCAATGAAGTGTGCCTAGTTGGTAATGCACAACTGACCTAAGCCCACTCACCCCTTCCCCCAGGCCGACAAGAAAAGAATCATAATTGGGAACCGGAAAACGGAGAGAGATCGTATTGTATTTTAATCATGCCTTTATATATACATAAAACCAGACCACACATTAAACCAATCAAGAATTTAATATTGATACAGAACAAAGGGAATAGTGGCAGTGAATGGGGAGAACTTGTACGCAACAAAGTAACCGTAGTGCATAGTAATAAAAGAAATATACAAAGAATAAATACACTAAACGGGAGAACCGGGTAAGGGGAACGTATCAGTCACAGAAATAAAATGATTACACTACTCATGAATAAAATAATGAGAATAGTCCTCCAAAATACAGTTCTGAAAGTTCGCTACTTTTTTTTAATCGCCCGGCGTAACAACGTGATATCTAATTAACTAGTGGCTTGAGATAACCACTAACTTATTCAATGACTTTGAAATCTGCATAGAGGAATTTAAGTCTTCCTATTGTTGATATTTTGGATTATAATAAATAAGTTACTTCTGACATGTGAATTGCTTCATTATTTACTTTGACGCTCCTAACCATAGTTGATTCAAATTAAGTAATGTACAAGTGCTTCATTAATTTTCACTACCAAGTTAATACAATAAGAATACTACTATAATTTCGAGTGTATTCAGTGAACTTGTATTAATGACACTACAGCCGTTCTTATAAACACATTTAGAATACAGTGAATTTGATTTGGATATAGAATAAAGTGGTGGTGTAATACAGCAACTTGAGATTGTATTAGAAATAAGTAACGCGGACATGTAATAACCAGCATTTACCATTAGGATAAAATGATAAACAACTGTAACAATCACTTTAGTATGTCCTGATTTGTATTAAGCTAGGGTCCAGTGGAGTAAACTATACGTCAGTATTTTCAAGGTGTCTTAAAATAATTACTCCTTAATCAAATATAAGACAAGAACACAAACAATGAGACAAAATATACAGAAATGTGCATGGGTCGATTACTGAGCAATGACCAATCTAAAACTTATTTAATCCTGTTTTGTGCTGAATAAATTCTGTCAATCAATTTGAAATGTGGCTACCAGTCTAAGTAACTCAACATGATACTTAAGTTCACAATTTTCTAACTACGTTAAAACTGTCTACCATTACACAAAGATGTACACACCGTGGTGAGAATTAATCATTTAGTTTTAGTTTTTCTCTAAGCTGTTGAAGTGTGTTAAGTCGTATCTGAATCAGAATTTTATTTAAACAGCTTGACAGTATGCTGGATACTCAAAGCCAGAATGACCAATAAAATTGAAATTGTACGTTAAGAAAGTTACATGGTCATCTGTCTTCATAAGTAGTATACATGTATATGTATAAATTTATTAGGCTACACTTAGCAAACTAACATCTAATTCAGTATTTTACTGACAATACATTTTTTTATTCACACAGAATTCCAGCAAACCAATTGAATTAAGCCTTGGATGGGTTACTATTCCGTTATATGATGAAAATGGTCAAATGATATCAAATAAGTAAGTGAATATTTTACAGTACTATACATATAAATAACTTCTTTTCATTTATAGAACTTGTGACTATCCACTACAAGATAGCTTACCTTTTGAAAGTGGGAAAACGAATAAAACATCGGTTAAAGACGGTAAGTTAAGATTATGAGTGATAATAACAGTAATAATAAAGATGTAACACAGTATTATGGTGCTAAGTAGCAGTAGTTAATAGACTATTTTAGACCTATTATCTTAATAACATGCATATGAGCCTTAAGTAACGTAATACTGGGTAGTTCATGTCTCGTGACTTCGTTGGTTGGATTGATTTATATGACGGTATTATTATCCGTTTACCTTCTTTTTCCAAGGAAACACACACGATACACTGACAACACAAACGAAGCACTATAAAACAGATAACTCAATAACTATAGAAATGATCGCATATAAAACTTATATCATCCATTTCAAATGAAACCACTAATGCTACTATGTTGCTCACACTTTAATGAACAGTATAATTCAATTCAACAATTAAGAAGTCACCTAATGAAACTAATAAAATATACTGACAGTTGTTCTTATTACTGTTAATCAGTTCACGTTGTGCAACTTTAAGAATATCCATGACATTCAGTAATAACAATCATCATCTGTAGTTTTAGTAGAAATACATGATTATTGAAGTTTAGCCACGTCGAGTATGATATAGTTAATTACTAATGAGGTTAGATGATGATCTTCCAATATCATATAGTGATTTAAATCAGAAATGCAAATAGTTGAATGTTATCTCAGTGATTTAAATTGTAAAGTGTTCGCTACAAGGTTTGAAGATTTTTAGGTCAATCTTTATTAAAGTTATAGATTCGCATTCATAACGCGTCCTATACCACGACGAGACAGCTCTCCATTACTTCTAGATTTTCAACGGTTGTTTGACCAAGACTAACCCATGAAATGAAACACTTCAAAGGAAAATGACATTAGATGTAGTAAGAATGTTTCATAATTGTGAAAATTAACTAAAAAGCTATTGAAACTGGTTTAATCATTCAATAGCGTTACCAGATATACATAATTTGTTGTATTAATTTTCATTACATGATGTAATTTGTTAAGATTCCATTATCATTGCGAATAGCATCATCAACAGCTACTTCAACTTAAGGTTAGCGTTTGAATTTTTCCACAAGTAATGAACTGGCCTGTACTAATGAACCTATTCCTGATTGGAAGTGTCAATTTATTAATTAATCTGATTAGTAATTAAAACAGGCTTATTTAGTAATAGTAGAATAATCAAAATATCCATTCCTACATACAGTACACAAAATTATAATGTAAATTTGTAAGTAAACTATTTAGCTCACAGAACACAGAACACTAGCAAAATACATTCACTTAAGCTAGACATCACCACTGTCCTTCCATAGCAATCATTGAACATTTTAACATATCTGGCCTATATGTGTGGTGATTGGTTAGTGCAGATGCAAGCAGATAGATGACGAACCTCAATTAGGTAGATAAATAAATAATTGTAACTTATATATTTAACTTTTCATTAAGTATGTGTAATTCGTCTCTCGGAATTGCTCTAATATACGCTTGTACCCTAACCTATCTGATTATTGATCATTCTGTTGAATTGTTGTATCTGTCTAGTAGGTTAAGGCTAGGAAAGCAATTGATAGTGTATTTCGGTTGAACCAGAATCGATAGAATTGGCCCTCCAGTCTTGAGATATAACACATTCTACAGCATTAAATATATGATAATCTAATAATAAATAAATTTCTATAGAGTAAATTTCATTTCTTTTAGTTAGTTTAAGAAGTCGTATGCAAAATTTACTTTTCAATAAAACAGTTCAATTAACAATTCGATTCAGTCAACCAAATAAAGAACAACAAGATAAGTTAGAGTAAGTATACTTGAATTAAGTAGTACAAATTCTTTTTTTTTTGTAAATCGATGAGTGGTTTATAAAGAATTAAAGATAGTCTTTGCATCATTAATTTTAGAATATTAACTATAATAGTTTGCAATTTCCAATTGTTGATCTTCAAGATTATAATAAATCAGTCACTGTTAACATATGTGCATCATGGGTGGATCACCTAGATATAGCGTTATTACGAGTTCTAGTACACTTGCCTTACATATACTTTACAGTAGAATCCAGGACATATAACTTGTTTTATCGTTTACTCGTCAGCTAGATGTACTTGTCACTTTTTTCTTCCAGCTCGTTGCCAGACATTCTGATTGGCCTAATGAGTTACGTACCATTTCTCAGCTATCATCGCGATTTCTTAGCTAATATATTCCCTGGTTTTGGAGGAACCAATGATCGATTCGTTTTACGTCATGTTCACCCAGAAGTTGCATTGTTTCCAACTGTTGCTGATTGCCCTTTACTTATTGAATGCCTACGTGTAAGTTACTACTCTTTATTGTAGATTCTTATTCAAATGTATACAGTAAAAGGCTTTTCTCGAGAAAGCAAACTTTTGATACATTTTAGGTAAAATCATTTATATAGATTTATAAGATAGATGTCCATCATTTTCAAAATTTGCGTCGGATTCCTGTTAACCTAACATTTATATCCTATCTAAAGATTTTGTGCAAATACATATCTAAGTCTATATACCGACAAGAAATTGTATTTACGCATTCCGTCCAAGGAACGCACAAAATGAAGTCACAGTGATGTCTTTTGCAGAATTTAGAGTAAATGAATTGTCCTTTTTCAATGGTTCATGTTCGTAGGCATCTGCATTCCGATTGTTTAAAATCCATTGAGAAGCCTTTAGAAGTTAAGCTTTTCAATATTGTCGCCACTTAACCTTTTATTGTTTTCATATCGTATCACTGCCGCCACTCTATAATCATTCTCCATTTTTGAACAAAAAGCGTTGCGAAGTGCTAAGGCAGGTGAATAAAAGAGGATGGCCATGTGTGGTGCTTGAAATACTTTTAAAAAAATCTATCCCAAAATGTGCAGGTTCATTTTCCCGATGATACAGACATCCACTAGCATCACATAAATTGAGTTGCAAACGAAACATGATCTTTGACAATCTTTATAAAAAAATCACATTTGAGACACTAATCCATGAAGTGACAAACTTTACCTGTATTTCTCTAAGTAACTGGGAACTTATAATAGCAGTTTTTAAAACTTATAGGTTCACTATTCGGAAACAAAGCTTCATACTCATTTGCACTAATTTATAAATAGAAACAACTAACTATTTTTTATCCTTTTTGTTTCTATAGGTTTCGTGGCAAGATCGTTTGAAAGAAATTCCTGTCAGTCAAAAGGTATAACAGTCATTGTAAATTGACAAAATAAAGCTGAATTTTTTAATGTTTTGCTGTATGATACAGTTATTGATGTTATACTCAGACGTTTGATATACCCAAAATAAGCAGTAACGATCAAATCTGTGTAAAAAGCTGAATAAAAACAATTCCCATAAATGCTTACAGGTACTCAAATTGGTGTAGACATATACAATTTGTCACGTTGGATAGATAATTCATTTACTTCTAATTGCTCGTCCATACTTGTCTCGCATCAATCATTTGATCATGAAAGGGCATATGATCTATTTACCCGGCATATTATTGTCCAAAGCTCGAGAAGTATATCTGATTTAAATCCAATAGATCATCTTGATTACTGACTTTAGCACTTGATATTTTAGACTGGTTGCCTTAAATTAAGTACGAGTTTCAAGTTACTCTTCTAGTTTCAGCTTTAGACATACAATATCTCTCATGGTGAGTGAATAGTTGACTTATATACAATTTTATTACTACTCAATCCCATTTATATACTGTGTTGAATATTGACTAATTCAAAAGAGATCAAATTGTTTTATCAATTTTCCTACAAGTATATTACATATTGTGGATACAATTTGAAATAAACTAAATCATAACAAGTTCTGCTAAGAAGCAAGATTGTTTTCACTCTTTCTGATTTATTTATTAATTATTATCTTACAGAAAGATACTGAATACTTAAGAAAATTGTATTCAGATCATTTTAGGAGAGTGATTTATCCACTTCTTTGGTTACAAGACATACGCTACGTCGATATTATGAGTTCACAACAGTTTGAGGTAGGATAATTTAATCTTGCTAAATATTAATTTATTCTGAAAATGTTAAGTATAGTTGATAAAGTTTAGAGAGGCATCAATCATTAACTCATTATTGAGTTTGTCCATGACTGTTTGTTATGCATCTTTGCAGCACGGTCCAAAATGTTAGATAAGAAACACAAACGTAATAAAAGTTATAGGTTAAAACTTATGAAAATTGTGCTGTAATTTACATCATTCATCCACGGAATGAATGAATAAATGACCAGAAAGTGATCATTGTCACACACACGTAAAATTCGATAACTGAGATGATTATAAAGTATGGTGTTTATGAAGAATTAAATAACAAACTTAAGAGAATATGATAAATCTAAGTTAACAAATGCTAGTATCCCAAAGAAATTCTTCTAGAAAGTCCAGGTAAGTAACTGAAACTTACTTAGCTCAGTCAAGATACATTCGAAAATACTTGTAAGATCTGGAATGAAGAAGCGTCATATGAACAATATGGGTAATTCTAAGCTTTTAGGTGTGGTGAATTTGTATACCTAAACCAAAAAAACAGTGTCTTTCTACATATATTCGATAATTTCTGAAGGAAAGCCTCTGTCGTCATTTAGCATCTGTCCAATGTCCCAGGTAGAAATACTATAAAGAACTACGAAGTGTTAAAAATCGACCTTCAGATTCCTGGTAGAACATGTCTCAACAAATACACTATTTCAACAGAAACGATACATACTTAAGAATATTTAAAAGTTTTCCAACTAAACTGGTTAAAAAATCAAGGTAATTAGGCTCAAATATTAAAATGTACGTCAGCAACGCATGGTTGATAAAAACCCGAAGTTCGTGATCTCATACTAGCTGATAACCACAAGTGAGGATCACAATGAGGAGACTGACTACATTAAATTCAGAACGGAAAACTTTCTTCACAGTCGTTAAGTGGTCACTACGAGGAGAAAAACAAGGCAACCATTAGATTAAGCAAGTAACTGTAGGGGTGTTATAAAGAGGCATGTGAAATCAGGAGATTCACTTCCCACTTCTTTAATCTATTTAGCATGTCAAGTTAGAGTGCATGCTTCTTCAAAAAATATTTATAGAACATTTATCCAACTTGTTCATTAAGAATTCAAATGCAGACCACTGTACAACATAAAAATGATCCGATACCATATCCCAATGAGTCCCAATTACAATGAAACCAAGGCCAAGCAGGAATACCTGACGACTGCAATCAACAAACTTACTTCAAAATGTGTTAACTGTGGTGTTGAATGTTTTAAACTAGTAAGCATGTTGATAGATAGAATTCGAACAGCACTAAGAAATAGATAAATATGGCATTAGTCACTACTCAATCATTAATTAATGTATACTTCATAGATAGATCAGTTATAAACCAGTCGCTGCTCGAACAACACAGTGGTAATGCCTTAGATAGTAAAACTGAGTGATGTAAATTCAAACAGTAAAAAGAGCATCAGCTTTCTAGACAACGAATGTAACGTCTTTCTGACGAATATCGACTAGCACGAGAACTAGATCGAGGGTTTCCAAGTGACTATCTAACACTAGGAAGAGTAAATTATATCATACTGTTAGGAGAAACTTTAATAAATTCTAAATCATTCTATTTCCTTTCTATTTATTCTTATATGTATGATATTTCATTATTTTATTCCCTCCCCCTCTTGATTTGTTGTTACTGAAAGAACGAATCACCGAAACTGCTCAGTCTCATTGATCAAATTCGACAAAATTTCATGAAATTTATTACATCGAATAAATTTAAATTAATGACATCGAAAGAATTTACTTGTCCTATTCAATTTACAAATTGAAACTATGTCAAAATGTGTACATTATTAAAGTATTCAAAATATTTCACTTTAAAACTGTAACTTCATGTTATAAAATTGAAAATGTTAAGAAAATTGCTAACGTTTTATGTGTATGTCTACATTACTTCATTTGTTAAAATTCAATGAGCTAGAAATGAATCTTAGACTCGACTCCTGGTGTAGTTTTGAGTGCGTACTGATGAGGAGCCCAATAGTGGGGCGAAACAGCTGTCTTATGCTTTTCTGTTTTTTGTTAGTATTCAATTGAGATCACTTTATGGCAAACACAAACAATTAATGAGAACCAATCTCCACAGAGCCACTTCAACTTAACTATAATAAACAGCTTACTGGTGATTTAAAGAGTAGAAATTCTAGTGCGTGGTAGTGACTGTTGCAGTTTACATAAGCCAGGAGTTAGACAGTTATAGCCGACGCTATTGTGTAGTCGTCGAGGTATATCACAAACCAGGGAAGTTTAATGTTGGTCGCCTACCATATAGTGCTGATAGCTAACCATTAGCCATAGAAACTGAAGATCGCAATTTCGATCTGTTGTTGGACTGTATTTACACACAGCTGAACAGTCTCATATTAGAATGAAATGGATTTTAAGTGTTCTTTAATTTCTAATGATATTCAAATGAGATTAATCTGTGACAAATACAAAGAACAAAATTAAAACTAACATCCAAAAAACCACAATAAAAATTTTATTTTAAAACATTTTAAGTTTTATATTCAATTTGAAGGATACCACTCAATAATAAAATAGAGTCGTGACTGGTGGAGTTCAGACTTGTCGGGAGTGAGACAATTATCATCAACGACAATGGATGATCGTCGCGCTATATATCACAAATTGATGGACATGGGAATTCTACCATTAAATGCCGACCCAGTGGTGCAGATGGTTAGGCGTTCGCTGTCAACCTGAAGCCCCTGGTGCGGAATCTGAGGTGCGCACTGATGATGAGTTCCACGCTAGAACGAAACAGCTGTCCAGTGCTCCCTGTTTTTCAATAGTACCCTGCCAACATCAATCTGTGATATATTCAATGACAATAAATAATCAATCTCCATAAAAATAACTATCCGAATTGAAAAATAGAAATATCAAATTACGATGAAAATAAATTACTATTATTCGTGTTGATAAATCTGAATACCATATAAAACATTGTCAGTATGATGGTAGGAATAAGTACATAAAAATTAGATAATAAATAATAACCTAATGATTTACATTTTCTTTATTCATGTAGATTTCGTTTGGTAAATTCTTCATATCTTCTTTTTGATGAGAGACAAGTAATTTTAGCTGAACAATATGTTTACATGTTTATTAACTAAAATGAGAATTCCTATTTTCAACAGTTAATATTATGATTTATTAGTATACCAAAATGAAATAGAAGAGTAGAGAGAGAAAATATAAGATCTTTTTGAACTTCATACTTTCAACGGAATAATTTCTGATTATACTTCTTCGTATTAAAGTTATTAAATAGTAAATCTAGATAACTGATGATTGGAGGTTATAGATAGAATGCAGAAAAATGTTGCAATCAATTTAAGTGTTAATCGATAAGTTAACTATTTCCAAAAGCACCGTATGTAAGTTCCTATATCTTTCGTTATTACAAGAAAAGAATGAGACTAACATGATTAAAACCAAAGATAGTAATACAGTACTAACAATAATACTGACAACCCAAATTAAAGTGAACATTTCGAAAGGATCATATGAATTATTACTAAACACAGCAGTTAGATGGAGATACATAATAAATACAATTAAAATACTTCAACTGATCGTGAGTTATGCTATCATTTCCGAGGAAATCCTATACTAGATGATACAACTTTCTAGTGCTCCCTAATTTTCAACGGCATTTAACCGAGATCTAAGTGACAAATACAAACAGTAAAATACAACCAACCTTCATAAAACGAATTTAATTTAGAAAAAAAAGTATATTTCTCGAATATAAATACAATTATCATGGATAAACGGATTATACAAAGAGAAGGACAGGTGTCACTTTCATTTAACAAAACTAACAAAGACGTCTAAACTTAGCAATAAAAGTCGGTCCATAATTACATGATATCGACGGAATAATTAATAAACCATGACAAGTATCCATAGGCAATTCTTTTTTCATACTATTTTCATTATTAATAAATAAAGGTAAATGAATTGGAATAACTTTTATGCCTAATTTAGAAAAACAAGAAGTTAACAAATTGTACAATGGTTTCAAATTGATCAAAGCAAAATTCATATTCTTTGAATAATTTACTATAAATGATTGAATAATCTCTTGATTTTGACCAGGTGATAACGTTGATGTAGAGTAGACAACATCACCGCCGGGTTGACATAATTTCACAGCTTGTCTAATATAAAAATCAGAAAAAAAAACATTAAGAGGAAAAACGTTGTTATCTGCAACATGTACTTTACCTCAATACTTTTAATCATTTTTCCTGTTCATTTAATGAATGAATGAGTTCTTTATAATGGAGAGTAAATTGTCATAACGAATATTATTCAAAATATATTGGTTCTTTTTAATTCTGTACATTGGGTTATGATACATTGAGTGTGTAGATGGACAAAAATTAAACGGCTTAGAAATGAAATTCGTTGATGAAAGTTATACTATAACATTCAGAATTCACTTACTAAATGAATGGGAAAAAATGATCGAAAATTATAGATACACAACATACTCATTTAATTTGTATGCATCATCATTATCAAGGCTAGATTTGATAATTTCAAATAAATTGGGCATTTGATAAGTTGTTTATAAAAGTAATAGGGAACGAATAATTTGTAATGTTTCAATGAGTAAGAATTAACTTCTCTGACGTTTGAGACTTAATGTATGCCACTGCTTCTGAGGATTACATAGATAACTGAATTAAATTACCACAAGTTTAAGTAATACAATCGAACAAATTAAAATCAAAGTATTTGGTATAATCAAAGAACAAGTTTGTGATTGTATCATGTCAAATCATTTGGGTGAATGTAATTTAAAGTGAGGCATGTTTGTGTATGTTAGTGTATTGTGAATGGGTATGAGAAAAGTGTGTGGAATGAAGATAGATTGTTTGTATGCCAACATGACTGCAATTTGGTGCAGTTTAATTGCTGCGCTTGGATTCAAGCATTCTACAAAACTAGCAACGCTCTTCGAGGTGCAAAAGACAAAATCTTTTCCGCCTCTATACAGAATTATATCTACAGGTGTTAATTGTAATGCCCCTTTACCAGGGAATCTTCCAGAGATATATTAACTCGTGCCCAAGAACAAAACGACCTACTAATAATCCTGTTGAACTTGAAAAATTACAAATCAAACCAGCAATAGCAGAACATGTTATCTACCACAACCGTAAAATCGACACTAAGAATATTCAAATCATTCAAAGGTTCTACCAATTTAAAAGAAGGGTGAACAGCTGAAGCGCTTCATATATTGTTAAATACAACTGTATTTAACAAAATGGACGGCCTTACTATTCATCCATAGACCATCTATCCAAGCAATATAATTAAACCGCATTTAATTGCAGTCAAGTTAGAACACAAACAATCTATCTTCATTCCACACACTTTTCTCATACCCATTCACAATACACTAACATACACAAACATGCCTCACTTTAAATTACATTCACCCAAATGATTTGACATGATACAATCACAAACTTGTTCTTTGATTATACCAAATACTTTGATTTTAATTTGTTCGATTGTATTACTTAAACTTGTGGTAATTTAATTCAGTTATCTATGTAATCCTCAGAAGCAGTGGCATACATTAAGTCTCAAACGTCAGAGATTTTAATTTTTACTGATTGATACGTTACAAACATATGTCACTTCTTATCCTTATACTTATTTAATATTGAAAATTGTCAATTATTTTGAGAAATAAGTGTCGATCTGTATATTAAAATAAAACCAATTTTCTGAAAGTTAGTCATAAACAACTTCTATTCAACATTGCGGACAATTACATCAATGGTAATGTTGACTATATTAACTCTTCTATTTACTTAGCAAAGCTCTATGTATGTTTACTATTAATCATAGCTTGTATTATTGATACGATTTTACATGAAGGTTTAGACAACGACTTCTTAATTGCTTCCCGATCCATAACGTTCTTCAACTATTGAACACTGAACAGAAAACAAAAGACAAAGTCTGGAAGTAGTCTATCCATTACGTAACCATGTAATTGATTTATACTAGCCAATGATACGCCAGCTACCTATTTGACTAATGTTATGTAGGACCACTAAAGAAGAGTGAAAGAACTTCCAGGACTGTATTTTAGAGGACTAATTCATTTATTCTGGTCGTGTGTAATGTAAACATTACATTTCTATTATTGTTATGTTCCTCTTACTCTGTCCTCGCGTTTAGTATATTTGCTGTCATTATATTGTCTCTTACCATGGACTACAGTTAGTTAGTCGTGTACAAGTTACCCCTATTCACTGCCACAATCTCTTCTGTTTTGTATTAATGTAAAATCCCTAATTGGTTTGCTGTGCGGTCTGAATTTGTGTATATATAAAGGCATGATTAAAATACAATATGACCGGCAATTGGACTGGATTGATTGTGTCTGGTTGGCTCGTAGCTGCTGTCTTCTCTATTCCGGCTTTCGGGGGGTTAATAGTCGTGGGGCTGACGTATCCGTACTCTGATTGGCAGTTATCAAGGGCACAGAGTATTTATTTTTTCAATATAAAACAACTAATAGCTTAAACGAATTGAAATAATCAGAAGATATTCTTAACGGCTCGTTAGTCTACCTCCCATTTTGAAATAATAAAAAAAAGACAAGCAGTCCAGAACCCAGATTCATATATTTCAAACTGGTTCATAACTATATTTACAGGATTTTCCTGACTACAAATAAATATAATTTAGAAGAGTATACAAATACTGAGTATCATCAATTGTTCAGAGATAAAGATGGTGGAACACCTTCAGCTCAAAGATAAGGTTTCACAAGCATATAACTCGTCTTACTGATGCATTATAAATCCAGAATCTTACGGCCAGAGTCACCTTACGGCAGCACTAGTAATAGCTTAGATTGGCTTTCATTATGCGTAAACTGATCACATATATCAGACAAACTTGCGACTAATTCAAGCGGTTAAAACAAAAAGGGACGACATGCACAGACTACTATCACTCTTGCAGAAGTACTTACACTTAGGTGTAAAGTATGTACAATGCTTACGTAGGAGGGTAGAATAATGTGATTTTTGTTGAAGAGTACATTAATTGCGCACACAAATATCATATCATGACACAATGCCACTTGTAAGTCACTGTAATGCACTTGGTCAGTATTCCTGAGAAGTCGTCTGAAGTTATAGCTTTCAAGCATCAAACAGGTAACAACAGTTAGGTTAAGAATACAGATTCAAAATGAATAATAAGTAAATATATGCTGAAAATGATTGTCTGCAAAATCCCGTCGAATTAATAATCTAGTAAGTAAGAAACAATACGATTTATAATATGATTATAGTTACAACTTACCGAAGGAGATTTAATTGATTTCTCGGTAAATTTGTGCGTAGTTGAGTTTGTCCTGGTCCAAAAACATGAAAAGCACCAGAATTAATTGCATAACGATCAGCAGAACAAGGAACATTGACCAAAATTTTATTAAATTTATACTCTGAATCAATATTGACAGTAAAGTAACTAGTCAAATCATTTAAACAAATAGTATCGACTTTAGTAGCAGTTTTTCCTTCTTCAGAACTGTTATGATCAATTGATTTAAAAGAGCTAATCATTTGGTGAATATGAGCAGTACGAGAAACGTAACGAACTACGCATAATAAGCGATCTAAAGAACAAAGAAAAGAAACAATTAATGATCAATAAAGGAATGAAAGGTCAATAAGCCAGAGAAATTTCTTATTAATTAACATTTCATCAAGGTTATATATATATAATGTATTGCGGAAAATACACAGTGCCCTTGATAATTGCCAATCAGTATACGGACACATTTGCCCCGCGACTACCAGTCCCCAAAGCCGGAATAGAGAAAACCACGATTTATAAGCCAAACAGACACAATCCAATTCGGTCGTTTTTTGTATTTCAATCATGCTTTTATATATACACAGAATCAGACCACACAACAAACCAATCAGGAATTTTACACTAATACGAAACAGAAGAGATTGTGGTAGTGAATGGGGGTAACTTGTACACAACTAACTAACTGTAGTCCATGGTAAGAGACAATATAATAACAGCAAATATACTAAACGGGAGGATAGGGTAAGGAACGTAACAATAATAGAAATGTAATGTTTACATTACACACGACCAGAATAAATGAATTAGTTCTTTAAAACACCGTTCTGGAAGTTTTCACCATTTTTTAGCGGTCCGATATAACATATATATATATATATATATATTGCGCAAAAATGTCGAAAAAACATTAAGACTTTATAAGCACACCAAAAAGAGATTTTGAAAATTAATAAAAACTGAGAACTCTATTTTACCCATATTAATAACCGACGTAGAGCGAGGATTTGTAAAAACCTCTTTCGGATACAATGATCATATTTACTAAAGTGCACTATAGTAGCTTCAGTCGAGTATAAACGTCTAAAATGTAAACCATGTTGAACATTTAGTGAAATGTGCAAGGTGCGCTTTTTAATGACAAACACTGCCACAAGACTTCACAGTCTACAGAGTCAAAAGTAGCTTTCAAGTCAAGAAATACAACTATGGTCAGACGCCGATACATATGTCTATGACTGTGAATCTGGCGCAGAGTGAATATTTGATGAATGCAACCATGTCCAGGTCTGAAACCAGACTGGTTTTCTTTAGACTGCTGTTCTCAGAGTTGGATAAACGCCGAATGATTATAGAGGATAATATTTTAAATACTATGTTAGTCAAACTGATTTCTCTGTGATTATCACAAGAGGATTTCTATCCTTTTTTGTAGATTAGAACGATCAGCGATTGAGACCAGTCAGATGGGATGATGTTCAGTTCCCAGACATTGGCTAATATATCAGTCAACCTGCAAGCTAAGACTGGACTTCCATTTTTAAACATATCGGCAGATAATCTATCAGGTCCTTCTGTTCTCCCTTACTTCAAGTTACTTTTAGCATTTTCAACCTCACTAAGAGTTGGGAGACCTGTGTCAGTTTTCCATTCAGGTAGCTTAGGGATAGTAGGTAAGCTAAGAATAACTGTCGGTCAGTTGAATTGTTCCTCAAAGTGTTCTGTCCATCGCTCCAATCTTCTAGACTGAGAGTGAATCATAGACTCATCTTTTTCCGAGATAATTTCACTAACCACCGATTTCTTAATATCAGTATCCTAAGTAAATCGAAACAGTTATCTACTACTGCTCGCTGCCGCCGTTGGTGCTTCCATCGCCTTTGCTTTTGTTGACCACCACTGTTCACGATCCTTGCGCAGACTCTTTGTCAGTCTACGTTTGAATTGCCGTCGCTCTTCGTCATTCTTCAAGCCTGCTGGAATGAGGTTTAGAGCCTCCACCAGTTCACTATAAGCTCCAGAGATCCATTGGTCTTTCATAACCTTTCAATTGAAGTTAGATGCAAATAACGTTGCCGCGTTTACACCTGCTTCAAAATCGTTTCTAGCTATTTCGCGATGAATCTGTTGGTTGTGGGCGACTAAATTCTTACCCAGACCATTTGTTAGTGCAATATTGGCATTTTCCGTCTCGATTTGATATGTAAGGGGTTTGCCTGATGTGACCTTTCTGAGACCAGCAAAACGCACAGAGATACACATGCTCTCACTAGGGCGTGGTCAGAATCTAAACGCGTACCCCGGAAAGAGTGGCAGTCCACTCTACAGCCTCTTCAACGATAGCTGATGCCGATGTGGTCGACTTGTGTCCATCGTTGTGTAGAGGTTGGAGGCCGCCGGGTTAAACAACATTTCTCTTTATGCTTAAAGTTTGTGCCAGCTAAAAATAAACGGTAGTCTGAACATGATTGCGTCGGACGATCTCCGTTATCCGTTCGTTGGGCTGGGATGCCGAGTGACCCTTCTAAGTATTTTTTTCAGCCTGATTTAGCCTACCGACTTGGGCATTAAAATCCCTTGCTATAATTACTATGTCCGAATTCCTTTCTGAAGGAAGCTAGAAAACTGCATACAGAACTTGTCTCCAACTTCATCTGTACTGCAGTCAGTGGGGGCATAAGCGGAGACGACAAAAAGGCATCGGCGTGTGTCCCTATCTTTCCGAGTTCGTACTATGCCATTTAGACGGACAGCGCATCAACGACTGTCTATAGTAATCCACTTGAGAAGTGCCTGTTCTGCCCATAAGTTTAGTGCTATGCCTACACCAGCGAGGCCGCGTGAGTTTGCTGTCGGGTCTCCAGATAAACAAAGAGTAAATTGTGCTGTTCCGCTGCATTAGTTAGGTGAGTTTAAATGGATGACCATGCTGGGGTCCTGTATGTATGTTTCAGAGACACAACACACATCAATTGCAACAGATTTTAGTGTTTTATATAACGCAGCTTGTTGGCCGATTTGACACAACATTCGCACATTAAAAGCTCTTACATGAAGTTTAGAGCGCGGCTTCAGGAGACCTGGTATAGCACTTCGGGAACTCAAGTAACCAATACAAGTGGCACGCACAGAAGATGTAGTAGAAGAAGTGCAGATAGTAGAAACAAGAGAAGGAGTACGTGTTTGATCGCAAACAATGTGATCTCGAGTCCTGTTTGAGGTTTGAGGGTGGATATCACTTCCCGGTTGCCTAAACCGTGGAAGGATTTTTCTTGAGGTACCTGAAAGAGAAAGTGGATTAGGGGAGGTCTCGATGACCCAAGAGTGTGATTGCAGTGCCCAGCGGAAAAATGCTTGAGGTCGGTCACCTATATTACTTGTTGCCCCTGTTGTTAGAAGGGGCATAGACCTAGTGATTTCCGAAGAAGCTCGGAAGTGTTGTAACTTTTCGAAATGAAGACCTACCAACTCCCAGGGCGGAGTTTAAAGGATTTAAATGGTTTTTACTGACTTGCACTTTTTTTAGCAGGGTTGTTGTTTTTACGGGATGGGGTTGCTAACCGTATGCCCAACCCTCCTTTTTCCGAACTTCGGATCGATTGTAGCCTCTGTAGGGTTCCAGGCGAAGTCTAAAGAAGACTTTCCTAAACTAAGTAACTTTCATGTTCTTTTGTTAAATTATAGCCTTTTGATTGTGATAGTTTGTCCTCATTCATTTCTTTACAACAGTAACTTTCTAAGTGTGTATTGCATATATTTTAGTCTTAATTTGTACTAAATTTCATGTATTTAAATAAATAAGTAGTAAAAGTACGTTATAATGTAACAATATTCAGCTCTAACGCATACATATAAAGATACCATACAGTTAAAATAACTACTAGAATATAACAGTTGAGAACTTACTTAGTAAGCCTGTTTGTAAAGCGATTACTGACTTGGTTCCAGAAAATGTAGACATATTAAGCATATTATCATTCTTTTGTAAATTTAATGCTAGAATAGTTACAACGGAGCCCAAATCTACTGAAAGCACATCTGAAATGATTAAAAACTAAAGGTCATAGATTCTTACAAGTGATTTTTGATCAGCTTGTACTATTAAAACAGTTATACTCAATGAACAAGTTAGTAAATAACTAGGGATAGAAGCTCAATAAGTAGCGGGTTGGTATACGTGAAAAGGACAAGAATTGGATATCTGGCTATTAAACAGCGTTAGTGAATACGGAGGGATAGGTGTTGAAGATAGTTTCACTTCATTTGTATAGAACGACTTTTAGTGTTCTCGTTTTTATGAAACGCATAGAACTGAAACAATTTTAACAAGATATTGCATTGGGACATGCCAATACTAACTTACAGATAAAGAGAAGATATGAAAGTGAGAATCACTATCTAAATCCATCAAATTAAAAAATACGAAAAAACCGAAGAAAGAATGAAAAAAATTCCAAGCCAACAATAACATTCGGATCTACTGGTTTAAGAACTGTTCACAACCTTTCAAACAGAATTCTCAATAAATTTGAAATTAGATTACTGGCAGAAGGACTAAATTTCAATTTACACAGAAAACCTCTCACCACCTTAGAAATTGCGCCTATCCTAAAGCCTTTACTAGAAAAGCTACCAGAAAATAATTCTAATGCAATCCGCCTAAAAACTCCTCATATTTTGAGAAAACAAAACGTCACCCTCCCATCTAAGGTAGTATTACATGCTCTACGTTCTTTACAAAAGGACAAACCTATAATTACCACTAAAGCAAATAAAGGTAACACTACAGTGGTTATGAATAAAACAGACTATGATGAGAAGGTCTGTGAGCATCTATCCTCAGGACCGTATCAAATTATTGATGTAAAAATTCTTACAACCATGAAGAATAAGGTCAAATCGGAAACAAGTCAACTTCTGAAAGAATTAAAGCCTATTATCAGTGTCCCATTACGGCTTACCCTATATCCGAAATCATGCACAACTTCAAGTTTCTATGGTTTATTAAAGATTCAGAAACCTGGTATCCCATTGAGACCAATAGTAGATTTTACGAACACTCCAATGTATGCACTATCCAAGTATCTGAGCAATCTACTGAAACCACTACAATCCGGTCAAAGATTCATACGACTTTAAATCTAAAATTTCAGATTTATCAATCAAAGATTATGAGACGATGGTAAGCTATGATTTTGCATATTTATATACAAGTATTCCAATTGATACATGTCTAGACATTATTAAAAATTTACTTTAAAATGATGATACATTATCTAGACGACGTCCTGTAAGCACCAGTTTAATTATGAAGTCTCTAAGACTAAGTCTAAACTCGACTCTATTTACCTTCAAAGGAATTCTATACAAGCAGACTAACGGAGTAGCAATGGGAACCCCCCCCCTTGTCTCCACTTGTGGCGAATCTAAATATTTCGCATATAAAATCCTTCGTCTTCTTGAACACCATTAAACCAAAGACTTGGCTCAGATATGTCAATGACACTTTCGTCATTATTAAAAAGACGTTTCTGAGGGCCTTTCCAAAACTGATTAACACGCTGACACGTCAAGTAAAACTCACTCTAGAAACTAAAAACGAACACAGTTACCGTTTTTAAACTATCTGCTTAAAATATATTAAAACGGAACTCTTAATCTAACAATCTATTGAAAGTCGACGCATTCCAACCGTTACTTTGACTTCAATTCAGCACATCCATTCAGTGCAAAGATTTTACTAGCTCTAAATCATTTATGAAGAGCTGATAAAATAATCACGTCACAAAAAGACAGACAACGAGAATTTAAAAACATTATCAACATCTTACAGTTTAATGATTTTCCTATGACAAATTAAACGGAATGTCATAGATTGGTACTGTAGTTCTATCGTATCGCAATGATACGATAGAAGAACTGCAAAGAATTCTAAAGCAATATAAAATCAAAGCGTTCTACAAACACAACTAACACGATTTGAGGTGTTTTGGTAAAAACAAAAGATCCCCTTCACCTCCATACAAAACTGCTTCTACAGATTAGGTTGTGTCAATTGTGATGCCACCTACGTTGGTGGGAAATCATGAATTGTGCCAAAGAACATGATAGCTACAAAAAACGACCTCTCAATAATCCTGTAAAGCTTGAAGAGCTGCAAATCAAATCAGCAATAGCACTGCATGCTATTTATAACAACTACAAAATCGACATAAATAATATCATAATCATCCAAAAAGGTTTTGCAAACCACAATACGAGACTTGTAACTGAAGCATTTCATATTTTGCTACACCCCACTGTACTTAATAGAAAGGAAGGCCTAATCATTCATCCAACATGGCCTATCTACCAGAACAACGACACTTAAATATGTCAAATTTCGCATAGGTTAAACACTGATTATCTCTAGAAGTTTTCTTACCCCACACACAACATTCTTCATACACACAGACAATTAACAAACGAACCAAGAATACACAAACATGATTCGCTATGAAACGCCTTGACCTAGATTGACATGACTTGGACACTTTCAGACGAATAATTCTAATGTACCAATTTTCTTGATTTTGATTTGTTCGATTGTATTACTTAAACTTATGTTAATGTATTGGGGTGAACTAGTATCCCGTTGATTTGCTATACACTGAAGCTGGTCAGTCTCTGTTGTTACATGTGCATCCTGAGCGGATTGCCTCGATATAGAGATTATTCACAAGTATTATTTAAGTCGGATTGTGACTGGCAAGTGGAATTAACGCGCACCCTGGATTCTACTCGCCAGTCACAATCCAACTTAAATAATATTTATATTAATCTAATTTGGTTATTTACTATACTCTGAAGAAGCGGCTCACATTAAGTCGCGAAACGTCAGAAATCTCAATTCCTAGTCAATAGTTTATTATAAATATATTACTTAATTATATTAACTACTTGTCCAATGCTCAATCAAGCTCAACCTCGGTAATGATGCTTTCACTGATTCGAATTATCATAGTGTACACATGAAGTATCCACGAAGGAATGAATATACATAGTACATTTTTCATTTACCTTACTATCAACAATCAAAAACTGTAGATTACAATAATTCACGAACAGATATCTCCAGGACACTACTCACTTGTTAAGCGATGTGTAATAGGAAACAACATTTACATCAGATAATAAGAGTATGAGTTTTAATTAACTGGTACAACAGGGCAATGTATTATGTATGTCTAATTAATACTTAAATCGATGTCGTATGTAATTATTGAAGTAGTGCTAAACTAAGTCTGACACCACTTCTCTTGTTTATTTAAAGTATGACTACTTGAACAGATAAATAATCTGTAAGGCTGCTATTACATGTTGTCAGGGTGATTGCTGAATTTAAAGTTTCACATCAAGAATTGACAAACGTAAGACAACCGTTGGCTAGTCCTAGTGGGAAAATGTAACCAGTAGAATACAATGTGAGACAAATGTCACCAGTATCAATGATGACAATGAAATAATTCTAATTGAATACTAACGGAGTGATCTGAAAGTTAGGGTCTAGTTGCGAGGCCTAAATGTTATGGGTTTAATCATTGGTAGGATCAAAGATGCATACTTCAGGTTGTTGTAGATTTCGATAAACTGAAATGCATGAGATATTCAATATATATAACCAAACTTTAAATGAATAAAAAATTACATAGGACGTAAAACTCAATCACACAGTAACACCATATACATGACATACTAAATTGTTCATTCGTGTAGATTGGATCTGGAGTTGCGACTAATCTGCCAGGAGGCGAACACTTAATACATAATTTATCTGGTATACGAAATTGTTTTTCTGTCAATATTTTTATTGAATGTAAGCCGGTCTCTACATTATTCTCCTCTTCAAACTCATCTTTGGTTATTCCATAATAGTCTTTAGAATAATATGTAAAATCTGTATCACATTCTCTTGTATAGATTTCTTGCTCACTAATCAACTCGGTTGATGGAATAAACTCATTAAGATTAGTTGTATTTATGTCTTCATTCGGTGGACTATAACGTGTTAGATATTGTCGACGAGGTGAATTCGATTGTGTTACGTTGGCAACCTTAAAAATGTAGAAGAATTGTTGAAAATATAGCATACATAGACATGAAGTAAAGGTCTTATTGTAATAAACAACAATTAGTAATTTATGCACAATAATGCCAACATGCTAACTTGAGTAAATATGCAATAGATGTACAAAATGTCTCCTACTATATGGAAGTAATTTTATGAAATAGCAACATATGCCATTTTCCCCAACCTAGCGCTCATCAAGACACTGTTCTTAATAAATACAAGCTTACTGTTAAATACAATTTCTATTGTTAACTTATTAAACTAAACCTATGAAACATCTTGTACATTTTTTCCTACAGAATCGACACCTATAATTCTAATATAATACCTAGCCTTATTCTACAAAACAGCTTGAAAATAGTTAGATTCTTATTCGGAGAATGGGTTCAGATTTTAAGACTCTTAACTTCTGAAAATTTTTAAATATGAAAACTGGGTTTACGAAAACCAGATAGACCGGTACTCATAACCAGGTATGTTGATACACGTGACATATAACATTAACTACGACTATTAATTGAGAACCATATAAAGAATAAACAACAATATACTGACACCGAGTAGACAGCCGTCTCATACAAATAACACTGAAATCACACAAGAAAGAACAGGTAACATAAAGAATGTACAGTTCCCCATTCGCTAAAATGTGATACATCGCCTGCTTATCTATGTTCACATTGACCAACCACGGTTACATTAATTTAGGCTTATAAAATCACGGCTGCCTACTCGAGGTTAAGGCGGATTAACAGAAATTCTTGATTTTGGTAATAATGGCATATTGTCAGGTATGTGGTATGATAAACACAGCTGAGTGGCTCAAACGTACTCCGCAACTCATTATTAACGTCTACAACAGGTGCACTTGGTAACACTTTCCTAACATTAACTGATCCTCAAAGTCGCTGAAAGGAAAACGTTGATCAGAGTGTGCTGTTAAACCGTGGAAATATTAATGTAATTTTTTCAAATAATTGTGAAGAATTTTGTATGAAAATAATGATAACAATTTATTTAAGAATAAAGTTACCTCATCAATGATACTTGAATTCTGCTCTGCGTCAAACCTATCATCCACCCTGGTGTTTTGATGTTCGATTAACGTTTGGATAACATTAATGTTGGGTAAAAATGAAGTCTGAAGTGATGATGGTGGAACTGTTGTTGTAGCATCAGGGAAATATCGATTATACAAGAGAGCTTGTTTGGGTGGCATCAGTAAAGCTACACGCATTGAACGCCAAGCAACTGGTCCATAAGCTTCAGTGTAGTAATAATCAAAGTGAGCTAACGCAGCTTTACTATTTATACTTAGATCAGATAACTGAAGCAAGAGACGAAAAATTGGAAAATTAGTAAAATACATAACTGTAAAATTAGTAGTAACAAAAATAACGATTCAGAGGTAGTCTATAATAATAAAATCGTATAAATACTGCAAAATAATCAGCAACGAAAATGTAAACGAGATTGTTGGAAAGAAAATTTTCTTCGCTGATTATTTCGCACTCTCTATACAATGACACCATAGGTTTCGTTAATTTATTGATGAACGACAAGGATCCCCTAGTAGTAAAGAAACTTAATGAGTTTCTACGATTTTCTGTCAAACTTACGATAGAGAATAATAAAATCTCTTTTTTACAAAATCGTATTGACAGACATGAATATCTAAGACAATTTTGGAAAATGTTACGACATAATAACACTTGTCTTAATCATAGATCTCCAAAGCGACTCACAATAAAGCGTATTGACGAGATTAAGAGTAGACTATCAGAAATGGAATAAAATATCTCGCTGAGAACAAATGCTTTATGTGAACTAGATGAAGACGAACGGAAAACACTAATAGATTATACGAACACAATTGCGAGAAAATTCTCTGATGACGTCATCGTAGTTTATAGAGTTTAAAGGCTACGGAAATTCACATTTCCTGAATCAGCCGAAAAATTATGTATTTGACTACTCTAGTATTACATTATCAATCCTATAAATGCAAGTCTTATCGTCAGGTCAAAAATCGTGTGATACCTCAACAGAAATCAACGAATCGAAAATTAAGGTTTGGTTTGAAAACTCAATTAACCAAACAGCTGAACTCGTCCGGCTGTATTTAAAGGATTATGAACACTCCAAAACGACACTAGTAAATTGTAGCAGCCAATATACAAGTACAAAGTGAATAGCTAGGCAGTTCTTGTCAAAAACAAATCCCAATTACTGGATATTTTGAAAAACAAAGACTTAGTAAAAAGTCGCCCAGATAGGGGTGCTGGGGTTGTCTTGATGGATCGCCAAGATTATGTCGACAAGATATCTTTCATCATATCAGACAGATAAATCCTCCAAAGATAGCTCTCAAAAAGATACCACTGAACAAGTCGAACAGCAACTTACAAAAGTTCTTGAGATGATGGAGAATGAATCTGTCGTTAATCATGACCTCTTTGAACATCTTACACCAAATGGACTCGTTGTTCTACGATTATATGGCCTTCCAAAGGAACGCAAGACGGATGTCCCACTACGTCCAATATTGAATATGAATAGTTCATTGTACTGTGCTACTGGAAATTGGTTAGTGGAGATTCCAGAAGCAGTTAGAAGTAAGCCTAATAACTATATCGTAACAGATCCATCCAATTCTGTTGATTCATTATATCATGTTAACGTAACCGGAAAGAGATTGATATCGTTGGATGTTGTTTCTCTCTTTATAAATATACCACTCACTGTTTCCTATGAAACTATATTGATAGCGACAACCTTCACGTTGGTGTTCCCAAACAATACTTGAATGAACTACTTCTTCGATGTATCTTTAATGTGCAATTTAAATTCAATAATGAGTTTTATAAACAAACAAATGGTGTAGCAATTGAGTCACCGCTTGGCCCTCTTTTAACTGACTGCTTCCTCGGAAACCTGGGAAACACTATTATTAGACCAATAATTGGAAGATTTCATCTTTATAAGAGATATTTAGACGATACTTTCAGAATTCGTGACGAAAGTACCAATCTGAGCAGTATCCTGAATGTCTTTAACAATTGTCATAATTCGATCAACTTTAAATTACAGAGTCTAATTCAGAATTCTATTTCTTGGATGCTTTGCTGAAAAAAGACGAGATGGCTCATTACGAAGATCAATTTACCGAAAACCAAACTGTAATACACAGTAATTGAACTTCCATAGTTGGGTACATTTGAATAGCAAAAGAAACTTGATTCATTCACTGGCATCAAAAGCCAGACGAATCTGCACCGAGGATACGATTGAATCTGGATTGAAAAGCTTGCAACAGATACTTACCAATAATCGTTATCCCCTCGAGATTGATTCAAAGAAACCTGGAGCTAAAAATATCTCATGACGAAATACCGACAGTTCCAAATAAATACCTTTTCAGGAACACTGTATGTCAAAGAGACACTGCTGCTGAAAATCTGCAGAGACTTTCAAAAGTCGTCCGAAAAACGTTCCATGTTGCTCGTATATGTGTTGATTTTTCCAGTAGGGCTTTGGCTCACGATTATATTAACGACAGGCTACCGCTTTAGGACATATCAATGTGTACATACAAGTTTACTTGATGCTGTGGAGTAAGTTACATTGGTCGCACAAAGAGTACACTGTCAAAAATGATCTCTGAACACTACCCTGCTTGGTTGTTGATCGACCAACAGCTCTACTCTCAAACACCTGGTGACCTCTGATCATGTCACCCCACCAGAGTCATCCTTCCAGATTATTCACAAAGTAAGAAAAAATTAGTTTGAAAAGGGTGAAAATCAGACAATTGTGTGCGGCGGATGCTTTATCCATCCACCAATTCAAACCAGTACTTTATCGAAAACACGTAAAAACGTTTTTATTTTATAATCATTCAATTATTCTCATCTCTATATTCAAGTGAACAACTGTTATAATTCCATCTGTCAAAGGAATCCCCAACAGTTATGTAGAATATTACGTAACCTATTTTCGTTTTATTTTTATGACTGTTCCATAACTTCTAATTAATACTTGAAACCAAAAGTTTAATTCCTTCTCAAGTGACTTTGACAACTTTCCTTGATGTAATACTTCTATTTTAGTTCAGACTACTAAATGTGTAATTTCTCTCTGCATACGACTGTATAGCTAGTATAAATGACATGGTCAAAAAGAAAATTTTCTGTGCTGATTACTTTCATTAGATGGACAGAAAATATTTAATGAGCGCCTAGTAGAATAAGATAACTTTAGGCTGTAATTATGTTCATGTTAAAAAATTTTTTATGATTCTAAGGAAACAAATAACAATGAAAGAATCACACACAACTCAACAAAAGCTAAATCAAATACATATTAAAACTTATGGACGTCACTAATATCAATAACGTATTAAAAAAAGACACCGTTATAAATACACGAATAGATGGCAATAAAAAGTTGTGAAATCTATTCTATGATGAATCAACATGTAAATCTATTATATGCAATTATTACATAATTGATCTATGGCATTTTCATATTGTTTTAATTCTAAGTTCATATCCGACAAATTAAACTGTTGCTATCTTACTTCTATCATAAATTGTCGCTAATTAGATGTAAATCTCTTACACAAATAATAACCCAAAAAAGATGCTAATTATCCATATACTGTGATTTATAAAATCTATAGCGAATCAGAACCTCAGTGAACGTATACAGCGATAAAATTAAAATATATATCAATAGAAAATGATTAAATTCGACCATATATACAAACAAAGGTAAGTAACAAACCCCAAGTTATAGTATGCAAGTATGATCAACATAGAACCTTGCACATGTATGCATCGGTCCAAGTTGACATACCTCAAAAGCACAGCAAGATTAATACAACGGTAGAAGTAGAAGTTACCTCAATAATAGAAAGAACGAAAACAAAGAAGAGCGGACATATCGAATATGGTTCGGCGAGAAAGAATTGGAGCATGGAAAGAAAGCTATGAAATAATTTTAGGCTTAAGATTTAACAGAGGACAATGAGTGGATACACATGTGCCACTGTGACCGATCCTAAGCCATGTCACCCAAAGTTCCCAACTACTAATTACAGCATTCGCATGGACTTCAACTAGGTAATCTACATCTACCAACGTGATTCAAACCAGCAGTCAGTGACTTCATGGACCGATTCCATGTTTTGGTTTGGTCACTCCTAACTCTCTTCCAACCTTCTCCTATATCAGTCATCGTCACCCATCCAGGTAGACGGTGGTTAGGCATACGTAACACATGTCCCAACTACCTCAGTCGATGAAAATTCACAACCACATCGATCAATTTACCACCTTTGCTTAATACCCGTTGTCCAACCTCGTTATTGCTTACTCGATGGTCCTAGCTAACGCGAACGATGTTTCGAAGACATCGATAGTCAAATACCAGCAACTTACGGGTGTCGTCTACTCTTAATCGCCACGTCTCACATCCATGCAGTAAGATAGCGAGAAAACTGCTGCGCAATATACTCTTCCTTTCGTTGAGAGATGAATATTTCACCAATGCCATAGGTGACGTAAATTGACAAAAGGTAAGGGAGCTTTTCGAATTCGCGCCGAGAATTCGTCAGAGACCAACTATTTTGAAGAGCTATTTAGTATTATTTTGTTCTCCACTGCCCTTTCAATATTTTCTACTTTCGTTATCTGCCACTACTCACGATCGTCCCGCAGACTATTTATCAGCCTACTTGGGCGTTAAAATCACCAACCACGAATGCTAAATTTAAATGTTTAACTTCATGAAGTTGTTTGGAAAGCTTCCGGTAAAATTCATCTTTGACCTCGTTCTGAAAGTAGTAAATGAAAACCTAGGCAGGGACGACGAAAAGACGATTGCGTATGTCCCTATCCTTTGAAGTTCTTGTGGAGCTCTTCAATCGAAAAGCACATGGGTGACTGTCAACGGGATCCATTCCCAAAAGGCTTATTAAACTTTCATACTTAGTGCTATGCCTGCACCAACGAGCCCACATGAATTTACCATCAGATCACCAAACAAAGTGAGAGTGTATCCACATTGGCTAGGTAAGGTCAAGTGGATGATCACACTAGGAACCCGTATGGGTGTTCTGGAGACACAGTATGCATCAATGACACGATATTCTAATGTCTTGTCTAGAGAGGCCTACTGCTCGATTTGGCATAGAGTTCGTATATTGAAGGCCAAAATGTTCAGTTTGTGGCTTGGCTTGAATAGACTTGGGACAATATTTCATGGACTCGAATCGTTGGTATTCGTGATACATGGATAGGAAGTCGAAGACAGAGATTCGGTGTTCATAATCAAAGCAGGAAAAGTATTGGAAACTGAAGAACAAAATTTACTATGAACATAGGGATTTTCAGTGCTGTCAAAAGTATGAGGATTGTTATCATTCTCCAGTTGCCCACACTGTAGAAGGGTTCTTATTGAGTTTCCTAGAAGAGGAATTGGTTTAAGGTTGGCTTAGTAACCTGGTAATGTGACTGCAGTGCTCGAGGTATAGTTGCTTGAGGCCAATCAAATATGGATTTTTTTGTGAATAGTTTTTGATGTGTTAACTTTGCACTTGTTAAAGCCCTACTGCTGGAGACAGGAATTTGTGAAGTAAAGTGAGACGTGCATTTTTAAGGCCGATCTTCTTTACTCAACAAATTAGGAATAATCAGACTTTCAAGATAAGTGAAGTGGTCGACGTGCTCAACTACTTCACTCCTATCTTTTGCTCAGGTGTTGACGAAAACCATTTCTGGAGCAATGGGTTGCATTTAGAGGGGAAGAAACGCATTCCGAGTAAGGTTTCATTAGTGCTTATTGCAGTTACAAAATTCTGCATCTTATCAGCATCTTGGCCAAACAGGACTATGTCGTCAGCATATTCTAAGTCAATAAGTGGATTTCCTAGCAGGAGATCAATTCCTGAAAAGTCAGACGATCAGAGTGCTATTTTCAATAGTAAATCGACTATGAAATTAAATAAAAATGGAGACACTAGGTAGCCTTGTCGCTTAACAATAGTCACAAATGTAAAGAGAATCAGACAAAACTAGTGAAACATAAAAATTTGTCAAACTATACTACTCACCGTGAATTTTACATCTGAACTTTTAATTTGTTCAATTTTAATTGGTTCGTACGCTTGACGTCTGATATACGAAAGGAACCGATGAATATTGTTAATACTCTTCTATTGTATACAAATGAAGTGTGAATAATATACAGACTTAAATATATCAAATATAAGGAAGAAAAAATAGTAAAATGTGCAAGCTAGTGAGACAGGATAACCACTATATAAACTAAGAAAGATTAATATTATCATTATTTATAGTATTCACTAACTGTTTTACATCCGGGACTTTTGTCCACATTTTTGGTGAGTTAATGTTGCTAATTAGTGAAATTTTCATTAGAGAATTCATTTGAACATGTAACTTTCGGAATATTTGCTATTTTTAGCTGATTGAATTCGTCGGAGATTTATGTTGGCAGAGTATCATTGGAAACCAGAAACTGGATAGCTGTTTCGTCCAAGTATGGGACTTCTCAGCAGTGAACACCCTAGATGGTTTCAGGTTGGTTAATGCCTAACCCTCTACACCACTTAGGTGGCACCTAGTGGGAGAATTCCCACTTTCATTAAATTGTGATATAGCGCGATGATCATTTATTGTCATCGGTGGTCACTGTCTTACTCCAGATAGGTTTGAACTCTACCAATCATAACTTCTCATAAGATCTTCATTAACGTCCTGAAGTTAGTCACTAGTGAGATGATTACTGTAACTGAATTGAATTTTTACTTGCCACGTTAGAGTGTGTTACACTGAAATGATGAGTACAGCAGATAGTTAAGGATAACTCCGAACACTGGAAATTAAATCTTCTATGAAGTATTCACCAAATAAATGACCAGGAATATGGACAAAGCTGAAGGATCCAACACACTTATTAAACATTGGAAAGTGTTGTAAATAACCTCAACTATAAGACACAAAAATGAAGGAAAAACAACCACTTCAATTCAAAAACTATTGTTTTGAAAAATATGTCGTTTTTTATTAGAATTTAAATTAAGGCGAAATAAGAACATCATCTATAGAAAAATCTTCAGTCCAATTATCAATTTTGATTTTTCTAACAACATTTGTTGGTGGTTGAGTACACGTAACTTTATCCAGCTTTTGATAAAGAAATATTGAACAAGGAACATCAACAGTAACAGTATTATCAATCTGTGAGAAATCAAGAGAAACGAAAAATGAGAATTAAATATACGGTATTGAATGGGTCGAATACAAAAAAGACTATGTATGAATCAAATGTTATAACAATTCAGCCATTTCAGTAATGAAGCAGTAGCTCAGTGATTGAGGAGTTCGACATTTAGCCACTAAATAGCAAGGTTGTATCACTCTCCACCTAATTTAGTTATACATCCCTCTACTCTGCCCAGAAGAGAACAATGAATTGGAAGTGATCTATATTAACTTATGGAGATTGGTATTTAATTGATTAAAGTGGGAATTCTACCATTGGATGCCGCCTAAGTGGTGCTTATGGTCAAGCGCTCACCGAGAGACCTGAAGGTCCTGGACTCAGTTCACTGATAAGATTAGTCAAGAGCATTGTTGGGGAGTCGGAAAAGACGATGAAACAGCCGCCTAGTGTTCCGTGGCTTTCCGTGGTACCCAACTAAGAATAATCTGTGGGAAACGACTTAAAAAAGATTAGTCACAGAGAACATAGTTATGGGATAAGGAATTCGTGGAATAAAATGTACGAAATAATCTTGAAACTAGACCGAAGGAAAATGAATGGATGCACCTACGCCACAGATACTGACATGTCGCATAACATCCTTATCCGCTGATCGCCGTTACCAAAGACTCCAAATTGGTAGTAGTCTGCATCTACCAACATAGATCAGGTCAAAAGTCAGTGACTTCGCAGACTAATGCCACCCACTCGGATTGTCGACCCTAGCTTGTTTTCAACCGACTCCAAGTAATACTGCATGTCGAGGTCGGAGATGGCTGGGCATAATTCATGCATGTCCCGAAGAACATAGTTGATGAAGATTGAAGACCTCATCAACCAGATTGTCATCTTTGATCAGCACGACTTTTTTGACGTTTCTAGGATTCGTCTACTGCTTTAGAAATGAGACATTCGTACTGCCAAGAAAAAATCAGGAACCAAGTATAGATTTACACGTATATAGCTTGGAGTTAGTTGTATAGACCGAAGCAGATAGAAAATGATTTGGATTTACAATTTAATTTTATCAGCGTACATTTATGTTATTTAACAATATGCTATTTACAATCTTTAAATAAGGAGTAGGTGGAAATATATTATCATCGCAATTCTGAAATCAAGCTAAATTAATTTTTATGTAAATGAATCACCTTAAAAAGCAATAACCCTGAAACTGATCTGAAATCGGCATCGTATTTAGATTGTGACTAGATAACAAGGGGTTGAAATGATACTCAAGGGTAATTAAGTCAAACATAGAAGTATTTCTCTTAACGATACATCTATGCATTGTACGATATGAACACTGACATTGAGACATTTGATAAAACTAGCTTTGTAGGGATCACTACTTATTTACAAAGAATAAAGCTAACTGAAAAATTAGGGATATAATGTCAATATCTTTCTCGACAGGCTTACATTAACGCTAATTTTAAATGGACATGTAGCAATTTTCGAAGTGATATTTTCTTTCGGTAGTGAGATACAATCTTCCTTTACTGAGATACCCTAAAAACAAACAATTAGTGAAAAAATTACTGAACGTATAGCTTACATATCGTCTTAAAGCAACTCGGATATGTGTTTTATTGAGTGTCCAATCTCGGGATGAATTCATAGGTACGTAAAGAGTCATATTAGATAAACGTTGTTGAAGCACATAAGATTCACCACACAAAACACGTGGCCTTTCCTATAGAGAGTAAAATAATTAGGATACTTAAGTATTAAGCTTTCGCGAGTTAAAATGAAAATAAAATAGTCTACATGTAGTTTTATTATGATTACCATTGAATTAATCTGCAATAAGGATTCATATAGTCCGGCGAGGAGGACTAGGGTATCATATTATGTTAAAATACCATTGTCATGTGGCAACCAAAGAAATGAGAATGATAAAGACCAAAGAAACGATGAAAATATGTACGTTAAATCGTTATAGCCAGCTGGTACAATGCAGTATGAATAGGCAAGCACACAATCATATACACGGCTTTAGTTATCCAACATGATGACAAGTCACTCAAATGTAATTAGAAATCAAAAGGAGCTAGGATTCGGACATTGTCCACTCAGGACATTCAAATGGCGTAGTAAAATGCTGGATAACCAGCATTAAGATTAGTCCATCAATATGTTAGATAACGAAAGTTAGTAAAAATACCAACAATATTTAAATCAAGTGATGATCTGAACTTTGAAAACGTGTTGCAGCAGTTAACTACTACATATCTGTGAGACTGAAGGAGTACAAACAAGCATTACAAAGTATTCAAATACATGCTGAATAAATTTCGTTACATACGTACCCATTAAAGTGTAGAACAGGTAATAAAACGGTGTCATAAATACCATGTATTTACGAATTAGAATGTTGCACACTACAAATCTTGGTTTCTTATCTAACTGAAATATCAATTAGTCAGCCCTAGAAAACATGGAACCTGTTGAAAATGTGCATCAGCTCCAAGTTATCACATCTGATACAAATACGAAGCGAGAGAAAACTAACAAACTAAAATCCAGAGAATGGATTTTAAACGTAATATAAATCGCAGTTTTGAGAGTGGTAATTCAGTAGTCAAGTCCAAGGTTCAAACGCCAGTACACCTACTTTGGTCTGAGCTACTGGGTAGTATCTCACTAGTTTTCATGCAGACAGTGTGATGAATGGGTTAAATTAATAAAACAGGTGCAAGAAACCCTTAGTAAGACAGCGTACTTCATGATTACACCTTTCTCTTATAGATACTACAATTAAACCAATCAATAAACTCAATGGAATGCAGTCGTAAATTCAAGAAATGCATCTGCAGGTACGACTGTTGCAAAGCCCATCGATGAGTAAATATTTGGCATAAGTCGATTGAAATAAATTGCCCTTAATATGTTTTGCCTTTAGAAATTTTACGGATTTTGTTCACTTTATAGAGGCACATACAAAAAATTGATCAACAGGAAATTAAACGGTGAGTTAGTTGTCAAATCCTTTGAATTTCAACTACAGAGCCCTAGGTTCGAATGCCACTTCATTTACCTTACTCAGTTTGAGTAACTAGATAACACTCAGACATAAAGCAAGTCACATGGCTAAGTACATAAATCTGTACTTGGTAGATGAGTTGTGTCAGTTACAAATCATTTTAATTTCATTCAACTACTATGTCAATCAAGCGCAAATATTATTTTTTTCCACAAAAGTCAACTCGTTCGAAAAATAATCAGAAATAGCACACATATTATTAAAGACAATTATCTAACACTTTGTTTACGCTTCATTTCACTGATTCGTTCTTCCGTTGGTAATTCAGCAAGTCCTCTGATATATAAATATCTCCAGAACCTATTACGATGTACAGGAGTTATGGTTCCAATAGATCCAAGTCCTAAAATGTAAAGGATATAAGTGTTCACTTGACATATTATAACCATTTGAATTCTTATGATCAAAAATAATTTTCAGACAACTAACAACAATAATAAGTTCAATAGTATCTCAGAAGTTAGACCATCTCTATTATTACTACTACTTCAGCTGTTAAGTAGATAAGACTTTTTACTTATTCTATACATGTAAATATTATGGGTTATAATTTCAAACACCCTATTCTTAACCTAATGATTAGTGGTGACTACTGATATAAGAAGCATAGATTCAGGAACTCAGCTTTAAGCCACACTAAGTAGGACGGCTAGCGACATAATTTAATTACCCAAAGCCAACCCGACAGTTGATGCTACCTCAATAAAGTAGTCAGATGTCTATTAGGCTACATTGGCTAGAAGTGTTGTTCCATAAGGTTGTACAATGACAGGTAGGTCGGTTAAATAGCAGACCGAGAGCCAGAGAGCAAATTCGTGCTACTTATTGTAAAGAAGTGTGATTATAGTAGATTTGCCCCCAGTATTTCAGCAACACCGATAGCATACAACGCAAGAATACGGTTGGGAAAAATCGGCCTTAAAATGCACGTCTCACTTTACTTCACAAATTCCTGTCTCCAGCAGTAGGGCTTTAACAAGTGCAAAGTTAACACATCAAAAACTATTCACAAAAAAATCCATATTTGATTGGCCTCAAGCAACTATACCTCGAGCACTGCAGTCACATTACCAGGTTACTAAGCCAACCTTAAACCAATTCCTCTTCTAGGAAACTCAATAAGAACCCTTCTACAGTGTGGGCAACTGGAGAATGATAACAATCCTCATACTTTTGACAGCACTGAAAATCCCTATGTTCATAGTAAATTTTGTTCTTCAGTTTCCAATACTTTTCCTGCTTTGATTATGAACACCGAATCTCTGTCTTCGACTTCCTATCCATGTATCACGAATACCAACGATTCGAGTCCATGAAATATTGTCCCAAGTCTATTCAAGCCAAGCCACAAACTGAACATTTTGGCCTTCAATATACGAACTCTATGCCAAATCGAGCAGTAGGCCTCTCTAGACAAGACATTAGAATATCGTGTCATTGATGCATACTGTGTCTCCAGAACACCCATACGGGTTCCTAGTGTGATCATCCACTTGACCTTACCTAGCCAATGTGGATACACTCTCACTTTGTTTGGTGATCTGATGGTAAATTCATGTGGGCTCGTTGGTGCAGGCATAGCACTAAGTATGAAAGTTTAATAAGCCTTTTGGGAATGGATCCCGTTGACAGTCACCCATGTGCTTTTCGATTGAAGAGCTCCACAAGAACTTCAAAGGATAGGGACATACGCAATCGTCTTTTCGTCGTCCCTGCCTAGGTTTTCATTTACTACTTTCAGAACGAGGTCAAAGATGAATTTTACCGGAAGCTTTCCAAACAACTTCATGAAGTTAAACATTTAAATTTAGCATTCGTGGTTGGTGATTTTAACGCCCAAGTAGGCTGATAAATAGTCTGCGGGACGATCGTGAGTAGTGGCAGATAACGAAAGTAGAAAATATTGAAAGGGCAGTGGAGAACAAAATAATACTAAATAGCTCTTCAAAATAGTTGGTCTCTGACGAATTCTCGGCGCGAATTCGAAAAGCTCCCTTACCTTTTGTCAATTTACGTCACCTATGGCATTGGTGAAATATTCATCTCTCAACGAAAGGAAGAGTATATTGCGCAGCAGTTTTCTCGCTATCTTACTGCATGGATGTGAGACGTGGCGATTAAGAGTAGACGACACCCGTAAGTTGCTGGTATTTGACTATCGATGTCTTCGAAACATCGTTCGCGTTAGCTAGGACCATCGAGTAAGCAATAACGAGGTTGGACAACGGGTATTAAGCAAAGGTGGTAAATTGATCGATGTGGTTGTGAATTTTCATCGACTGAGGTAGTTGGGACATGTGTTACGTATGCCTAACCACCGTCTACCTGGATGGGTGACGATGACTGATATAGGAGAAGGTTGGAAGAGAGTTAGGAGTGACCAAACCAAAACATGGAATCGGTCCATGAAGTCACTGACTGCTGGTTTGAATCACGTTGGTAGATGTAGATTACCTAGTTGAAGTCCATGCGAATGCTGTAATTAGTAGTTGGGAACTTTGGGTGACATGGCTTAGGATCGGTCACAGTGGCACATGTGTATCCACTCATTGTCCTCTGTTAAATCTTAAGCCTAAAATTATTTCATAGCTTTCTTTCCATGCTCCAATTCTTTCTCGCCGAACCATATTCGATATGTCCGCTCTTCTTTGTTTTCGTTCTTTCTATTATTGAGGTAACTTCTACTTCTACCGTTGTATTAATTTTGCTGTGCTTTTGAGGTATGTCAACTTGGACCGATGCATACATGTGCAAGGTTCTATGTTGATCATGCATACGTACTTCAGACATGTGAAAGAAACCTGGATTGGAAAGTCAAGCCTTAGTGAGACTATCTCTGAAAAAGTCGGAACATCTGTCTAGTCCTAGCCAAGATCTCTAGGAAGATAGGCGTAGCACTTCAATTGACGGTTTAGTTGGCCTTCAGCTACTTTACAACTACCTTTGATTCCAAAACAGTAGAATGGAAAATCGATATAGGGCCGCCAACTCTTGCCGAAGTTGAAAAAACTATAGCTAATCTAAAGCTAGGAGGAGCAGACAGTTTGGAAGGATTAACCCTGAGTGGTCCAGATTTAGCACTTAGGTTGACTGATATTTTAGCTAAAGTCGGAAAATTGAACACAATCCCATTTGGCTAGTTAAGACCGCTGATTGGCCCAGTATTTAAGAAAGGAACAACGTCACCTTGTGACAATAATGGGGAAATTAACCTGATATAGTGTCTAAAATATTAGATTCAACAGTTATCAAACACTTAACTAAGGTACGTCAACTACAAATACGATAAGATCAGACTGATCTCAGACCTGGTCGTGGTTGTATAGACCAAATATTCACTACTCGTCATTGAAAGGCGTACCAGAGAAGTACGTTAACCTTATACAAGCTCTCTACTCAAACACCACATGTCGAGTCAGAGCTTATGGCGGATTGTCATCAGAATTGATTACCTCAAGTGTTGTTAGATAAGGTTGTCCGCTTTTCCCATTTTTATTCAATTTTATAATTGACATACTTTTAAAGTTAACATTGTCATCGTCTGACTTCTCCGGGGTTGACCTCATTCCAGAAGATAAACATGCTGACTTAGAATATGCAAATGACATAGTTCTCTTAGATGATGCTGATAAAATGTAGAATCTTTTGACTACCTTAAACATGAATGTAAGGATGTTTGGGATGCGATTCTCTACACCCAAACGCAAAATGTTACTTCAGGATTGGCTTGATTCGGCACCGAAGTTAGTGATAGAGAGTGAAGCAGTTGAATGTGTTTACCGCTTCACTTATCTTGGGAGCCTCATCAGACCAGACGGTCTGGTGTCTGCTGAAATCTCGGCTGGTTTACGTAAGACCCGATTAGCTTTTGGGAATTTGCGTCACCTGTGGCGTAGGTGAGACATCCGACTACTGACCAGAGGACGAGTCTACTGCGCAGCAGTTCGATCCGTTCTACTTTATGGATGTGAAACATGGCCATTAAGGATAGAGGATATTCGTAGGCTCCTAATATTCGATCACAGATGTCTTCGAAGCATTGCTCGCGTTTTCTGTGACCACCGAGTAAGCAATACGTGGGTTAGGAATAGAGTACTAGGTAAATACGGTAAGTCTATCGATAAAGTAGTAAATCTCCAAAACATGGCACCAGTCCATGAAGTCACTGACAGTTGGGCTGAGCCATGTTAATAGGTGCAGACTACCTGGTTGGGGTCCGCGTGACGCTCGTAACAAATGGTTAGAAACTTTACGTGATATGGCTCAAAATCGCTGGCAACGGCGCAGGTGCATCCATTCCTTATCTTCCTCCAAATTCTAAGTTTCTGAACTTACCATAATTTTCGCCTTACTGAATCATATTTTCTTAAATCTTATCTCCGATTTCTATTCCTTTCCATTAATACTAACTCTATTACTACCTCTCCTACTCTGGGATTTGATCTGACAATTTAATCTCTATCTGCTAATTGAGGTATGGCAACTTGAACTGACGTACGCATGTACCAAGTTCTACGCTGTGACTGGCTGACTGACTCGTCAGGCTTCTGAAAATATAAACATACTTATCGAATTTCTACAATCATGGTTTTTCTTCACTGGAAGTCAGCATTTGACCCGTAGTTAGTTAGGTTTTGTGATGGTGTCCGTCGCCGAAGGTCATACCTCGGAAGAACATGAATTTTGTGAAGGCTATTTACTTGAACAGTACTAGTTCGGTCTGGGATTATCATCTGAACTTGAAACCCAAAGTGGTATATGTCAAGGCTACCCATTATCACCATTTGTGTTTAATTCCATTACAGACTAACTGTTAGAAATAATCCATTAGTCGGTCGAAGTTTTAGGGATTATTCTTTTTACCAGGAGGTCCACTACGTAACTTAAGATAAGCAGATGACAGCCCTGCTTGGTGAAGATGTCGATAAAACAGTCTTGATAGCATAGGGTAACAATACAATCATGTTCAGCATGTGCTTTTCCACCGTCTAAATGCAAACTATTGCTTCAGGATTTATTCGCATCAACATCTGAAATAGTGAGTGAATGGTTGAACTTGTCAAACACTTCATTTATCTCAGAAGTCTCATCAGCTCTGATGGATTAGTGTCGGACAAAATCTTGGCACAAATTTAAAAATTTTGTTCAGCTTTCGCCTATTTACGTTGCTTATAGAATAGACAAGACATCTGTCTATTAATTAAAGGATGAGTATACTGCGCTGCCATCCGTTCTGTCTTACTGTATGTGTCTAAAACGTGGAGCAGATAGTATGCGAAGGTTATTAGCATTTGACTATATATGTCTTAGAAACATTGATCGCGTTTCTTAGAATCACTGGGTAAGTAATAATGAGGTTAAAAGCAAGATACTGGTCAAAGACGGTAAATCAGTTTATGCGATTGTGAATCACCATAGACTGAGATGGTTGGGAAATGTACTACATATATGTAGCCCCTACCCACCTCGAAGTGCAATTCAGACTGGTGTTGGAGGGTTGAAGAAAGATAGGAGTGGGCAAGCCAAACAGTGGTATCAGTCCACGAAGTCACTGACTGTTGGTATGAGTCATGTTGACATACAGACTACTTGGTTGAGGTATGTATAATCGACATAGAACCTGGCACATGTGTGCATCGGTTTGAGTTGCCATACCTCTATGGCACTGCAAGATTATCACCATCACCATTAGTAGAAGTTACTTCAATAAAATAATAATAGTGACAAGGAGTGTGAACATATAGAATATAGTTCAGGAAGCGTATAAAGAAAGTTATGGAATAACTTAAAGCTCATAATTTAGGCCAAGACAATCAGTGAATACATTGGTTGAGGTCCGTGCAATTGTCGTAACCATTGGTTGGAGATTGTGTGAAATGGCTCAGGATCGGTCACAGTGGTATACGAGCTTTCATTCTTTGCTTAAGATTACTTTATACATCTCCTTACACAAACTAATTCTTTGTACGTGTATTATATTCTATATGTCGTCACTCTTCTCTTACTTCTGTTGATGTAACTGCTACTTCACTAATTTGGTGCTTTTCCTGCCGTGAGAATGAAGTGTGGCAACTTGGACGATGCATAAATGTGCCAAGCTATACATTGTACATAACCGATTGGTTGATCCAAAACAAAGTGAGTGTAGCAGAGTTCAAACATACGACTTAGCAGCTAAAGGGTATATCCCTTAACCACTATGCCATCACTCTTTTCTGTTTCAGGTTTAAACCTAACTTAGGTATTTTGGTCAAGAAGTTGTACTTACCATTGCAGACGGCTTAATTTCGATACATTTATTATTACATATCATACAACTATCCCAATCTATTCTATTAGATTTAAGGCTGAGTACGGTTTCCACGTCATCTCTCAGTGAGAACGTTTGTTTCGCCACACTGTAAGTACCGTTTTTGCATCCGAATTTGGATGATAAACAAACCTCCCTGTAATTTCATAAATAACTGTGATCAACAACAGCACATCGAAATCATACAAATAAGACGGAAAATCGAATATAGGCCATCTAGCTTTAAGCGCTAGGTTAAACGACTGCCAAAGCCCTCCAAATCGTTTAAGACTAGAATTTGAGTTTTCTAATGTATTAGACGATTTGACCAAAGTAATATCGAACACAGTAAGATAGTACACCAGTTATAAAACAGCGAAGGGGAAAAGTTATGAGAACGAACCAAATAAATCACCAGAATCTCTGAACTAAGCGTTAAAAGTATCACAGTCATTTACAATTTAGATTATGATATACTTTACCAGGAGTGTTATTAAATATCAATAAGCTCACTTTTTGCTAGGTGTCTATTTTAAGAACACCCAAAAACAATATCATTTATTGAGGTATGTAAAAAACTAAGAAATCATAACAGTAAACATACCAGGTATGTTTTCTGTAAGCAAGACATTTATACATTGCGACTCGTCCTTTTCTGATTTAATCTCTTCATATACCATGTCATTTGTAGTTAATTTGGGCAAAATACCCTCTGCCAACAAGAGTGAAGGTACTTTACGTGGGTATTTTTTGATCAATGTAACTACTTGCTAGAGAGTTCAAGAAAGTGAATTAATCCCACAAAATACATGACATACTCGTAATCCAATAGGCTTCAAGAATTTGAATATACTCGTGCCTTTTACGAGCATCTGAAAAAGTGAGATTACTTACTAGATAAGCATAATATTTTATAGAGTAGAATATACATATAAAAGCTTATTTATATATGACAACCAGATTATTGTTTATAAAAAAAAATCTAGAGCTGAATAACATTGAATGGAAACATTTGAGTTTTGCGTACAATTCACAAAAGCAGGTGGGTTAAATTTATATGGCGAAGTTTGGACTAGTGAGTCTAGTAAATTACCTCCGTAGTACACGTGTGAACAGTTAGAAAGTCCGGTCTCCAGTAAATTTTGAATGCTAACCAAAAAACCAAACTTCAAAAATGGGGCATATATGTTCACTTGATTAACAGACGAGGTTATGTCAAACACAATAAAAAACTGGAGCGCAATAATCGGGAGTGGAAAAGAATGGTACCTTTGTTGAACATAAGTACTGAAAACTAGCAAACACTATGTCTCTAAGTTGTGATACGAATCGATTATGATGATTTATATTGCCAACTATGAAACACTAAATTTTTTATATGGATTGTTTGGCAACGTATATTTCGATAAATTTAGAAAGTCAGACGCCAGGTGAGAAAAATTAAATGTTCTGGACCCTCTTTTACTTACTTAACCATTTATCGGTGGGGTATTTCATAAATTTAAATTAAAACTAAAAATAATAATCTCGGGTCAGCCAGTCACTAATGTAAAACGTAAAATATGGCACATGCATATGCAACGAACTAAGTTGTTACACCCCATTAGTACAGCCAGATAGCTCACAATAATTATTGCAATGTGTAGTAATGTGACCACTCAATATTACCTACATTATGCACTACGGAATGGCTATTCGCTACGAAGCCAGTATAAACTAAGAATACAATATGCTGCAGTGAAAAAGGCTATGATGGCTCGGTTCTTTGCTCTTCCGGACCTGAGTAGCGAGAAAATTAGTTAAATGTAAGGGTAGCAGTCAATTAGTGGCTGCAGAGATTAAGCAGCATGAAAGCTCTATGAAAGATCTAGTGATAAATATCATTATAATTCCTTCAAGTAATGAAGCCTATACTATATATCCTGACCAAAAACGTCTGCACGATGTTGTGTGTTTGTTTCCTGTTGTTTCCCAAAAGGGTATCCACTTAAATTCGCATTGGTGCTGAATCTTTAAAAGTAACATGAATTATGGACGATGGAATAAACCGAAACCTACCCCCTAAATCGTTTTTACTGCACTAGATGCAGGTTAATTAGTGTAAGAAGAGCTGGGAAAGGTTTCCGATTCATGCCCAACCATATGATCAACAAAATATATCCTAGAGTTTTTTACAAAAATAAACCCTCAAACCGACACTTATTCGCCTGCAAAAATTTATTGCCACCATTTGCCCCAAACAGACATGTGTTTCACTCTTCCCCTTACATTTTTATCTAACTGGGATATTTAAACGCGTTCTAAGAGAAAAACACCTTTAAAGTGGGAATGTGACGTTTCAGTTATTTTTAATAAACTGTCTCAGGTAACTACTGAAAACGGTATTGAGTAATTATCAAGTCAAGTTACCTAAAGTTCCGAAAACAAAACCCTAGGACGTCCTAGGATTATTCTGCTTACAGAATAAGGTTAATGAGCTGCTACCCTCAAAACACCGTAACTCGTGGCTCTTAAAGGCGAATAACAAATCCTGCAGTATATTACGACATTTTGCATATACATTATCCTAGGTCTTGGATCACGTGAAAAACATACAAAATTAGCAATCTAGGGGAGTGACCTACCGTGTAACGCCAGACTTAAAAGCGTGCGTTAAAATGTATTTACTATTCAACCCTAAGAAAACAGATCTATTGACATTTTAAGTCTCCAGAACTGACGAAGTTATAAAGACTAAATATTTTCCCAAGTTGGTTGGTAGGTGTTCACCTTGCAGTTTGTCACAGAAACCCATCAATTCCCGACTTGGTGTTTAAAGCCTAAACTCCAGAAGTAAAAATCCCAGCTTGGTTTGATTTCCGAAGAGGTTATTAGTGCTTCATACACCTAGTAGTAGCACAGAAAAACTAGTGTTCTTTACAGATTTTAAAAATCCTCATTGATATAGTCTGTAAAGAACGTTAGTGAGACTTTCGACAAGATCTCTTACTTCAGGCTGTCATATAAGTTATACAACATCGAAATTATGCTCGATACACTCCTGTGGATAAGTGATTTGATCTTTGGGCAAAAACAACGGGTGCAAGTAATCTCCAAATTGTCTGGCCTGAAAAAAGTACTTTGTGGGTTTCCGAATGGGGCGGCTTCAGGCCCAGTGTTATTCTTCGTGTATGTAAACGATCTTCCTAATCTGTTATCATCATCGCTCTTGTTGTATGCTAACGATATTAAAATATGAAGAACCACACACAACGGAGAGGATTGTTTAGGACATTAAAAAGATGTGAAGACATTAAACAAATGATGTTGTAACGAGTTAGACATAGAAGGGTTTACCTTATAGGTAGGCCGCTTTGAGGTGGTCAATGCTGACGTTCTCCTCGTGGCCGTTCTTGCCGATCATATAGTACTTGTTTCTCGTTTCAAGACCTTGTATAACCCTTCGTAAGTTGCGTCGAGAGGTCGGCGTAGAGCATTACAACGTACGAAAGCGTGTGTACTATGTTTTAGGGCGGGTTGAATAAAAGTGTATGTCGATTGTCCACTGCGAGATGTTCGTAGCTGAAAGTAATGCTTTCAGCTGTCGATGAAATCTTTCCACCAAACCGTTAGATTGTGGGTGGTAGGCAGTTGTTCGGAAGCGCGTTGCTCCAAGAAGTTTAGTCAGAGAGTGGAACAACCCAGATTCAAACTGATGTCCATGGTCTGTCGCTATTATAGCTGGACAACCAAATTCGCTATCCATCGTTCGACGAAAGCGCAAGAAATCGTTTCACTTGTGATGTCTTTCAGTGACATTGCTTCTGGCCAGCGTGTGAAAAGGTCCAGGCATGTTAAAAGACAAGAAAATCCATTTGATTCAGGTAAGGGTCCTACCAAATCAAGGTGGACATGGTCGAATCGAGCGTTGTGAATTAGGAAAGTGCCAAGAGGGCATTTACTATGCTGAATTACTTTGTTCTTTTGGCAGGCCACACAGGAGTGTGCTCTTTCATTGATGTCTTTATCCATCCTCAGTTATCAGAATATCTGGGCAATCAGTTTAGACGTAGCACGAACTCCAGGCTGAGAAAGGCTGTGCAATGTGTCAAAGATGATTCGTCGATAACTTTTGGGGACGATTGGATGGGCTGTGCCTGTAGAAGAATCACAAATTAAAGTGTTCTTACCCTTTCCAATCGTCTTTGTTTGAAGTTTGAGCGTTGTTGTGGATAACTCGTGATGAAGATCATTGTCTTCATTTTGAAGTCGAGCTAGTTCAACAAGGTCGATCCCTTGGATACGATTCAAGGCATGTATTCGTGATAAGGCGTCGGCAACTACATTGTTAGCTCAGTGGTTTATGGCCGGTGAATATTGTAAATTCCCGGCCTTCGATGCAATGTTAAAAGTGTCGTACAGCACAGTACATGGCTAATAGTTCACGTCCAAAAGTGCTGTATCTTGATTCGGTATCGTTTAGTCGTCTTGAGAAAAATGCTAAAGGTTGCCAAGTTTGGTCAGTCGATTGTTGCACAACTGAGCCAATGGCTGAGTCACATGCGTCAACCGCAATGCTAACTGGAGCTTCAGTATTGTGATGTTCTAGCATAGTCGTATTGGTTATTGTTTCTTTAGTTGCAGTGAAAGCTTTCTTTAACTCCGCATCCATTGTGACCACGTTTTTATTCCCACGAAGCTGATCCGTTAGTGGTTTCATGATAGATGCACAGTTCGGCATAAATCATCTGCAGAATCTTACAAATCCATTGAAAGCTCGCAACTGTTTAATGGTGGTTGGTGCCGAGTACTCCAGAATAGCCGCCACCTTGTGTTTTTGAGGTTGTATACCATTAAGATCAATAGTATGCCCCAGGAAGTCCAACGAGGTTGTTCCGATTTGGCATTTCAGTATGTTTATGATAACTCCATATTGTTGTAGTCTTCTAAATACTGTGTCCAAATGTTTCATATGTGTTACCTCGTCTGGACTTGCTATCAAGCAGTCGTCGACGTATGCATGGACATAGTCAAGCCCACGGAACACGTCATCGATGAAATGTTGAAATGTTTGTGCTGCACTTCTCAACCCGAAAGGCATTCGGAGGAGTTCGTAAAGGCCAAATGGAGTAACGATAGAGGTTTTGGGTATGTCATTTTCAGACATCGGTATTTGGTTGTACGCCATTACCAAGTCGTTTTTTGAAAATATTGTCATTCACTTCAGGGCGGCTGCATAAATCGTGGGTGTGTGGTAACGGGTAACGATTGGGCATAGTTTGGGCGTTGAGGCGTCGATAATCATCTGTGGGACTCCAATGATTGCTATCTTTCTTCGGGACCATGTGTAATGGAGATGAGCATGGGCTAGTGGACGGGCGGATTATTCCTAGGTCAATCATATGATCCAATTCGTTTTTAACTATCCTTAGTTTTTCAGGTGCGGGTCAGCGTGTTTAGGAGAATACAGGTTGACCTGTAGTCGTGATGTGATGCGCAACATTGCTGGTTACACATGATAATTTCGATGTTGCCTTATTTAGATCATGATACTTGTCAAGTAACGGCTGAAAATAAGGGTTAATTAAATGTTTAAAAGGAATAGGACATAAGCTACAATATGTATAAATTTGTGTTACTATCCACTGGTCTCTTCTTACAGGGTCCACAAGCAAGTTGTGGTGGCTCAGTAAATCTATGCCTATGATAGGTATTTTCACATCGGCGATGGTGGAAATCCAGTGTATGGGTTTTTGTAAACCCACGTTTAAGTAGACGTATCGCTTACCATACGTAGCTATGTGTTTACCATCGGCTGTCTGTAGATCTAATGCAGCTTCATGTTCGCGATCAGATGGAGCTGCAGGAACGACTCTAACTTCTGCGCCAGTATCGACGAGGTAGCGAACCTTCGTTATCACGTCAGTGATAAATAACAGGCTGCTGTTTTCACCGGCTACTGTCGCCGCTAATGCGTGCCGGCGAAATAGTTTTCCGATGCGTCGACATTGGGTTTTTGTCTAGGGAAATAACAGGGTTCTCTACATTTCTTGGAACTGTTTTCATAGGTGTTGTGGTACCAACACTAATGTGAGTTTTTGCTTCGTCGAAGTCGAGATGATGATCTTCTCAGTGATGTACTTCGTCGACGAGAACCGTTTGGTCGGTATCGTTCCTTCAGGTCAAAAAAACGTGAAAGAACATTACACAATTTCGTCACGTCGTTTTCGGTGGCATGAGGTTTTTCAGTAATGGAATAAACGTGATTGTCGCGACTTCTGGTGATCTCCAGAATTCGATCAGCCGATGAAGCTAGTTCGTCCATTGGGTTGTTATTAAACGTTACCAGAACTGCTTGTACTTGTTGTAGCAGTTTTGATAAGAAGAGTTGACGAAAAAGACCTTCGTCGAGAGTGTGTTGTTCAATCACTTCTCGCATTTCCGTCGCTAAACCGCTACCTAGCTCGATGATGTGAAATAACTCATCCGGACGCTGTCGGATAAGTCTCCGCGTTTGAGAATTGATCTTTTGGGATGGCCATAAGGTTCTAGGCAGTTAGGGCTGAAAATGAAGGGGGTGACGTATCTGTTCAATTCTCCCGGAAGTGACCTTACGCGTGGGTCTGCCACTCCGTGGTCTGGAAAATTTAGCTTCTGCGTAGCAGACCCAAGCTTCTATGTTTTCTGTCCAATAAAGTATAGGATGAAAGTTTGGAGCTGCTGGAATTTTAATCTTAATGAGCTTCCGAGTCTGATCAGTCATCAATAAGGTACCAATATATGCAAATATAAAAATAAATGCAGTGAAAAGGTACAAAAAGTGGTCACACAAAAAATGCTGTTAAAAACTATAAACATGGACAAACTCACAGTTACTATGGTGCCACGTCGGGCTCTCCAATGAAGTGCGCCTGGTATATGACCAAGTCACGTTTTTCGTATAACCAGAACAACTTCTAACGGTTGAGCCCACTCTTACGAATGCGAATAAATCGAAAGGCAATGAGGGACGGAAGAGAAGTTATATTTGATTGTGAATAGAGCGTCTATGGGATAGCGACGTCTAGGCTGACAAGCTGGAGAGATAGATGCTTCCCACAGTCCGGCGTGACGTGATCTGGTGAGGATGTGTGACTGAGCTCCTTCAACTAGTAGTGTCCGCTGATACAAACGTGGTCAGCATCAATATCGATGACGTATGTAGTTATTTTTGAGGGGGATTACCTACGCTACATATGCAAGGCAATTTCTCTTAAAAGGTGTTGTTAATCTCGTGTTGTAAATATATCCTAAAAAATTAGATTTTCGTGTTGATAAGTTTGAATAATTCTTAATTACACATTTGGCTTTTCATGGATTTTGTTTTTAAGTTGGATGGTTAGTTTATGCTCAAAACGTACGGTCTTTTGAACTCCGTAAAATATGAGAACGATCTTGTAACGTCTAGCATACATTCTAAACTTATACATTTTGAAGTCTTAGAGAATAACTTCTCAATCTTATATCACGTTCGTAAAATGTTAGTGATATATGGACAATACCCATCTTATAAAGTCAATCTAAATTTTTTTAGTCAACCGGTAACGAGGCATACAGTTTATTTTTGATCAGAATACCAGAGCGGTTTTGAAATAAAAATGCGAACCACTCAAAGTCTAGTGTGTTCGTCTATCCGATTAATTAACTATACGATATGATTTCATAATAAAGCGTTCATTAGCCCTTTAGCTTATGTTATATGGCTTTCGTCCAGCCGTATACAAAGTTGGATGTATGAACTGTTACTTTTGGTTTTTCTAATAGCTGCAGCTAATTATGCTGAGTTCTAGAGAACATGCGATTTAAACGATTTTTCTAATAAATACATTCGTCTTCGGGACTGTATGGTTTATTTCACCGATGATGCTCAGATCTCTGAATAATCGCTGTAAACATTCTGTAATATGTGATATACAATATGTTCACCGGTAACCCTTATTGCTTCCGACAGGTGAAGTCGATCTTAAGGGCTGTGACCGGATGTGATATCCACTAGCTTTCAAGAAAACATACTTACTACTGCCTATGAAGTTTAAGGCCGCTGTTAAGTCGGATAAAGACAGTTTATTTGTGTATATCTAAAAGTACGTGTTTAATTTACTTATTTTGTCCCTACTTTGAAGACTCATCTACTTGAATCCTTCATGAATAAAAACACGTCGTTGATCTCCAGACGAACATCAGTGCTTGGAAATCACTCTCTGCGCATCCAGGAAGGTTATGATGGTCGCTGGAAATTACCACTCAAATCTTTCTGTGCTGTAGTATTCAATTAGTAGGAATGTATGATTGTTGCCATAAACCATTAAAGTGCTATTTTTCAACTTAATGGTATTTGTCATTTATGGATTTTGACCACTGCTTTTAATTCAACGCATAGATACTATTCTTCGCCTAGAATTGCGATTTCAAGATTGATAACCATAGAAGATCAGTCTCTGTAAATATTTTAAAACGCTTGAGGCTTGTAACTATCACTCGTCTTGCTCAATTGTTGCCATCCTATTGCGAAACTTGTCAAATTACTGTGTCAGGTTTCTAAGTTTTGGGAAATTTTAATAGTCACACTAAAGATCTCTTTGATTCACTGTGGGCGGGGAGGGGGAACTTCCATAGCATTCATGTCCTATAGCACCAAGCTATCTTAAGTGTATCTAGAAATTCGTTGCTTCATCATCCGTCATAGTTAATAATAATTTACTAAGCATTCCTTGTATCAAGACAATAATGTAATCCTAGCAAAGCATCTAAGTCGAAGTCATGGATAGAATTAACTGAAGTTCCAGTGATTCGTTTAGCTAATCACGTTGCGAGTGATGGCGTATTAAGTAGCCTGCTGGGTATGCCTTTCTTCCGTTCATCTGACTTTAAGATAAAATCTTTTCGCATACTTCCATAATACCTTTGGCAGGCACCAGCATACTCGAATTATTTTTCATAAAATAAATAACCTGAATTAGTTGAAGCGAGTTACACTATTCTGGAAAGTAGCAACCACGCAAGCTAATCAAAATACTCCAGTCAGAGTTCAACCGTGCTAATCTGTGCAAATCGTATGACTGGAAACCCACAAGAATCACAGTCCACTTGTTATGTCCAAGAAGAAGCTAGCAGAAGCCTCACTACAGGCTTCCTTATGATTTATTTGTTGACCAACATTCTCTAAGATTCCAACTCGAAAACGTTAGTACCCGTCTCATTGCAAAATCAACATTTGTAAAAAACTTGCCAAATCATATTTTGCACGTAATTCCGCAATTTATGATCTGCTGAAACGTCGATTAAACAGAGTTGAAAACACACAATACAACCCTTACCTCTACTTCAGTCTTATTTGTTTAAGTTTTACGATAACAACCACTTAAGATCAGCCACTGTCCGTATTGATTTCAATAGACTAAGTGACTTTGCTGCAAATGATGAAGGTGATCCTGACAACTACCGAATTAAGTCGAGTAGCAATAAAACGAGGGATAATACTTTGTAAACAAAAACATAATCAAAGGCTAAGGAAACTATGCTGACCTACTGTAGATCTGTAAATATTTCAGGTTTTGATCAAAAAATTATATTATGCACCAACACTAGGTTGCTTGAACGTGAGCGAGTGTAGCTCACTCCAAATGTTTCACACGGGCCACTACTCATATAATGAATTCGTGAACATAAATCTATAAATAGCAACATAATTACTTTTGGAACTCCAGTTGCAAACTTAAGCTTTGAGAGAAAATTATTTTGTACAAGTTCAAGAAGCGAAATATCCCAAAAAATAAATAGAATCAACTTTTAGTCAAAAAAAAACAGCAATGATAATAAGATAAGCACAAAATTAAGTCAATTGTTAACATATCAATAAATCAAACATAAGTTCATACAAGAAAATAAAGTAAAATCTTAGTCAATAATTAGACGAATATAGACCAAATATCCAAGAGAAAATTCATAGACAAACAGAAAACAATTATCTGAAGATAATTAAACCAACTAACTACTTTACATTGTAGTGGATCTTAACGGAATATCAGCCATTTCTGTTCGCATACACAAAAATTCGCCCATTACTGTCATAATAATAATAGATATTATGTTAACAATCCACCAAAGGATAGATTGTGGAAAATGACGGGAATAAATAATACAAAAAATAAAATGCCAAAAATGTATAGTACAAGCAAAATCAAGACATTGTTTACTACGCTTTACAATATGCCACAAACAAATACTACATAATAATGGAGTCAAAAGAAAACCAATAAAAAGGCATATACCAATGGAATCTGGAAAATGTATTTTTGTATCATTAAAAATCATATCTAATGTTGGTAAATCATGTGAAAAGGTAATCAGTAGTAATCCAGAGATGGAACTGGCAGATATATAAAATGCACATTGCATAAATATAATCTGACTAATGATCAGTACTGGATCCCAAACGGTGCTACGAAAACCGGATGCCATTCACATATGAAACGATGAAGCCTAAAATTAAAAGAGAGAAAACCATTGTACATAAGTAATTTAGTATTCAAGTTAAAGATTCGTTCTCTAATTAATAGCTAACAATCGTCGCAAAGTTAACACAGTTGGACATCATTGAAAATTAGCAGTCGCTGAAAAGATGTCTCGTCCTATTATGAAGCTTTTCAGCAATGTGCAGCCATGACCTCACCAAAAATCGAATCCAGGGCCTTCAGATCTCTCAGCAAATACTTAATAATCAGCAATATTGAGTCGTCATGTAACAGAAATAACTTTTATGCTCTCGGCTTGTTTGAACTGCAATTCTTATTCATGATGACTCAATAGAACTTTGAAAGTCATAAAGTAGATCACTTTTTAGCTGATTATTATTAATAATCACTTTTATATAAAAACAAACATTGATAAGTACAAAAAGAATAAAAGCCACAAGTTATAACTGTATATTTTCTATTATTATACTTTTACAAGGTCAAGGAATTCATGAAGTAGACACGTACACAAAATGTACATATAATCTTCAATATCATACAGATTAATAATACTTGCATTATAATAACTACAATCTAATATGAAAGAGCATAATATAAGAAGATAGTGAATAAAGCAAACAAATTTGCCGCGAAAATTTTGACTACACTAAAAGGAATAAAAAAGTAAGAGAAAATATTTGTCAGATAAAAATAGATATTTCTACCGATTGTTACGATTCCATCCGAGAATATTGCAAGTCTATTTAAGAGATATAAGGGAAAAGGTAAAAAAAAAAAGACAAAAGATCTATTACTGAAGAATAATGATTTGGTAAAATCGGCTGATATTACTATCACATGTTTACAATGTCCAATAAATTACGTTGAATCCAGCACTCTAGGTTATTTCTCTGTTCATTTGGTGAATGAGTGCAAATTTAATTAGGGATAGCCTTTAGACTTTCATATTTATTATCTCCTTTTCAACATGTCGAAGTAAACTACACTGATATAACTAGTGAAGACAGTTGTGAACGCTTTAAATGGTTGAATGTGACGGCTACAACACAAGTATTGGGCAACGAAAGCAACGAAGTAACTTTAGTCAGTGAAATTTAACTAGAAATACATTTCATCGTAAGTAAAACACTAGTTAGACAACACAGTTTCCAACGATTTATAGAAGTATGCTTTGACAGATTATGAAGCTTTGTCTTGTTTAATACTGTGGTAGGGTTGATGACAAAATAAGATACAGCTTTCTGTTTCGCATCGCCAACTGACCTTGATTAAACAAAACATCGAAAACTAGTAATTACTGAACAGATATTCCGTTCATATACGACCCCGCTAGTGAGTGGACCCAGGACGTTCAAGTCATGTGGTGGGTGCTACGAAACTTTAAGGTTCAACAATCTCCACAATAACCTAGAACAGTAAAACATATTAAATAGATGTCTAAATACAAAATGATAACAATAAGCTGCATTCGAACAGTATTTAACTATAAACTAGATCACTACGCACTTCACTCTCTGAGTGAGACATCTATGAAAACGCATTACGGTAATAACGGAATGTGAAATTAAGAGACAACAATGACAGTAAACCCATGACAAAACTGAAACTTAAATAACAGCCATCGATTGATAATACTGTTGCTGTGGAAATACAGATTAGAAATTGTTTGGATTACCAACTGAAAAGCCTTAACTCTCTAACAACAATCCTGAAATAAAAGCATTTTCTGCATTGATACAATCAATATGAAAGTGAATCAACCAGTTCATGTAAAGGACTAAAAATATTATTACTTGATATGAAATACTTTCGAAATCGCCAGACATTAAGACGAAACTTGTCATACTCCGACAAGTACACATGTAAGTATGCAGAAATGTGCATTGAACAAGAAAGCATAGGAGGTCAAATCAGATGTCCAATACAAACTACTGTGATGGAATTCGGGAGGTGAGTTACGTCCTGTTTGGATCCCGTCAATTGAATATACCTGAAACAATGTTGATGTTCACACTGAGACTTGGACCTAATACCTATTATCCCAAAGACTAACACTATTCATAAAGCTATTGAGTTCAGATAGCTACTTGTTCCGCAGGTACGCAGGCATTTTTAAAAATCTGTGATCGCCTGTTTCAGACATTATGGAATACAAGTGGTAAGTTAATAAGAAATTCAAAATATTAAAGTATACCTAACAACTTACAACATTTCCGAAAGCTAATACACCATTTTTAAGCATACTTGATGCAGCTGTTAACTAAAATATTACAAGAAAGAAAAATACGATAACAAAGAACGAAATTCTGCTTGAGAAAACAGATAATTTACTTCAAAGAAGGAAAACGCTATGGAATGAAAAAGTGGGAGACGAGAGAAACTACAGGCGGTTTGTCTGTTTTTCCTCACGAAAGCTCGTAAAACAATTACAAAGTATGCGAACTGATTGACAGAAAATAGAAATAAGTAACTTAGTACACGGATGAAACATTCAAGAAACATGATGGGCAAAGAAAGCAATCTTTGAAAACTAATAGGATATACCTCTAAATTAAAGAGTATTCAGCACTAAATTTTAACCAGAACAGCATATTCACTTACTCGGCTTTGAGTCAGAGCTAGTAATATAACTTGGCTTCCAGAATCTAAGAACCTGAAACTCTGTGACTGAAATTTGAACGCCATAACTACTGAATTACTAACTCCACAGCATTAAAAGTAAGCATTATTTGTAGATATATTAATGGATTTAAGCTATACGCTTTTAAAAACGGTTATCAAACGAATGCATCATTTTCCCATTCACTTAAGCCCGTTATTCACGCTTAATTACTGAGGGCCAATCATAGTTAAAGTTGAATTGTGATTACCAAGTAAAATTCAGGACACGGGTTTAGTCCTTTATGGGACTCACTGAATGTGCCTGAATCCGAGTGTCGATGTTGACACCAGGACTGGAGGTTGGAATATCAGAATTCCCGCTAAATAGCACTTACCGGAGAGAAGTACCTACAATTTTGAGAAGGCAGATGCTCTTCCTCATGTAATTCAAACCCGCGTTACCCAGCTTAATTGTCCGAAAGCATAGGACCGAGCTAATCGGGTTTTGTACAGACTACCTTCAACAGACATTAATAGAAAGGAAGTTTTCACAAGACTTCTCTCAATGCCTAATTTTATTCAACACCAATGATATTAATACTGCTTAAGTAATCATTTTGATAATTTCGCCATGTTGTGTTGATGTGGTGTGCCGACTTGAACCGATATACATCTATGTGTATATGCGTCGTTCACAAATAGTGGGCTTCATAAATTCTGGAAAGAACAATAGACAACAGTTAATTAGAAAAACGAAGTTTCAAAAAAGTACTTACATTCATCTGCTTCATAGACCGTAAATCTTCAATTCGTTTACGTAAGAATATCCATGATTCTGAAAGTTCAGGAGATTTATCTTGCAACATATACAATTCCGTCAAATTGTACACATAAGCAATACCTAAACGTTTGGCATACCATGACATCTAATTGGAAAGCAACAAGATGCGAAATGTTCATCAATTTATATAAATTAATTTAGACAACAGAATTTAGATATATTGATTAAACCTTTATGAGGATAGTCAACCTTAAATGGTGTTAGTTAGGTCTGGCTCTTTTCCATTTTCGAGTTCATTTAGCCACAGATATTATTCATAAAAATTACATCATTTTCACCTAGTTTTTCACAGTCTAATCTCCTACTAGGAGGCTCACTTGTAGACTAAGAATATATCGATTATATATTTTTAGTTGGTGAAGACGCTGGCAATAAACAGTCACCTGAACGTCATGAATAAAAACCTAAGAATATTTAACATGTTATTTTGTCTCTACATGTAAAACGTTACTTCAGAGCTAGTCTGTATCTTATAGTAGGCAATAGAGTAGATGAGTACGTTAACCACTTCATTTATAATGCAAATTCCAGGACTCCTGACGAAAAGGTGACTGACAGAATCTCATCACGGACTCAGGAAGTTGGTTATAACTGACTCAGACTTAGTTCACAGAATTATGCACAAATCAATTGATTTGACTTTAAAAGAGTACACTAATAAAGACTGAAAAACATACATCTGTTGAACGATCACCAGCTTGAGCCCAGATTTCATCAACAAGTTGAGCAAGCATACCAAGAGATGATGGAATATTTTTCGGCAAAGATAATAATCCTAAAGCTTGAGGCCAAACATCTAAATACGGTACAATCATCTTTAATCGATGCTCCAAAGCACGATATAAAAAATTATCCACTTCAGCAGCCGTAGACGGGAATAATGACAAGGTTGATCTAAGATTAAAATAAATAGATCGATAATTCATTTTATCACAAGGAACGCATTATGATATATTTTCTATTCAATATACATATCATAAAATTATATTATAGTTAAAAATGTGATAAAGGTGAAGTATTTCCTGTATTTCACTTCAATCAGTCATCCATAAATATAGTGTATACATCCACTGACTCAAATTATTACACCATATTAGCATAGAAAGAAAAATGGCATAGTAGTATAAATGACAGTAAAAAGATAAGACAGATGATATTATCTAAGATGAGAAAGAAATTTGAAGGTATTAAATAATTAGAAAGCTATCAGTTTTCTACAGCACAGGCCTGATGTATGAGCATTGACACAAGTTGTCTCACTTCATTAACGGCTTCATGAACTCTTTGTTTGGCCGACTGTAGCTTGCTTCCATAGTAGGTGAAGCAGCAGTGAATGGTCATACATAATACATGTCCCAAACATACCAAAGTTTCACAACCCCAACAATTGATTTACCAACTTTCCCTACTACTCTGACTAACATCCGGAATGTCACAACAAACGCGAACACCTACTTTTTAATTATTACTGAGTATTTGTAGTAAACGATTACAAACAGTTAGTAATAATTGAAAAGCATGATAAAACAGTTATCACTTGTTTTAATCATGACAAAATGGCAAACAATTGCTTATCTATGATTCCGCCTACAAAGTCTATTTGTTTTTAGTGGCTAAATACAGACAGAGGGTTATGTATATTGCTTGGGTCTTCATCAAGCAATACTATATTGTCTGCATATTTCACATTGATAAGTGCCTCCCGGTAAGAGATTGATGTATGAAAATGCAAACGAAGAAAACTTTATTCCTAGTAAAAAATCTATAATTGGATTAAGAAGAAATAGGAATGGTGGGTGGGCTAGATTCACACCACTGAATCTAAAGGAAAACGAACAATGAATACACTTGAATTATTCCGAGTTCATTTAATCAAAAAATCTACTTTTGTACTGAATGGAGATAAAGTGCTGTTATACTTAAGACTATCTAGTATTTATGGATGTACATGTCTTCATTCCATAGAACTCGAACTACGACGTGATAGTAGTGGAAAAGTAAGAGCTCATAAAAAAATTAAGGAAGAATCCTTTAGCATGTTCCTGATCAATTAATTGGCACATATTAGTTGAAATAGACCAAAATGCATTATCCGGTCTGACTTGAGCATCAGATAGTAGGGACTATTTTGCCAATATGTATAAACCTATTTCTTTAATGATGAGTTCAAAAAGTCATAATATGCGAAAATATATGAAATGATAGATAAAAAGAGGAAAGTGAAATTTACGAATTTTGTATTTGCTAATTTTAAATTTGTATTTTCATTTAGCCAACAACACAGAGTTAACATTAATGGAATAAAAATTATTGGGTTTTTGGCTATTAACCTGAATAACTATGAAGCCATCTTTGTCTTCTCCGACCTATACCTGACCTATATCGTCATCTACTTATCTACGTACTATCTATTAATAAAAGATGAAGCTTATTAAAAACTTTGTTATCCATGTAGCTATATTTTAAGTAAACATCTCTTGTTAGCAAATTTGCATAGGTTTATTGAATTGAAACAGACATTAATTTTTGGCAATGTTGGATTCCCTGAGCTAGAACGTTTATTTATAAAGCTTTCATTGTCGTCCTGGATAATATCATCGGTGATTATTGCAAGTAGTAAGTGCTGATGATATTTCCAAGAGGACATTCAAAGCTCTGTAATTAAAACACTCAGTTTAGAGAACCTAATATTATCAAAAGCATCCAACTGGGGTCACTTTCTAAAACCGTACGTTAATTCTAAAATGTTGGCGGCTTGAAACCAGGGCATACCACCACAACTATAGAAAATATGTTTTAAAAAACATTTAATAAAATATCCAGTCATTGGAATATATTGGCTCGAATAGAAAGTAAACACAAAACCTACATACTTTGGTTCATTAAACTCAATATCTTTGATTGTACTGTTACTAATTTTCCACTGTTGCATAACTTCAGCTAACTGTTGATTACATGTAGCGTAAAAATGTAAAACTATGTCAATACCTCCTTGCGGTGCAACATAACCATGTATTCCTAATGGTAATCCTTCAGACTGACAACATGCTTCGATTGCTTCACGTGACCAACCATATTTTTGGACATAAGCCAATGTGGACTCCAATATTCGGGCTTTAAATTTTAAATCTAGCACAAGTGGAGGGGTTTCAGTACTGTGAAATGCATTATGCTCATTGAGTGTGATAGATGCTAAAAGTAAGCAGGAAAAGAAAAACAAGCATTTTAATAGAACCTGTTGAGGTTTCAGTAAATAATTGCTTGAATTTCACCTCACGATTGACTTAAGTTACACAACTATTTAAAACCAGATAGCGCTGAATAGATGTTCTATTCCAATACAGGACTCCCCAGCAATGAGTACCTATGATGCTTAATACACTAAAAATTGACAAAGTAGAAATGTAAACCATAAGTTGACGGTTCAGTGATCTAAGATAAGGCTCTCACTGCAAAACGTGAAAGTTTTGGGTCAAATACCCCTCTTCCCATAGTGGGAATATCAATAAGTAATGCTGAGGAGCTCAATACTAGGATAAAGCAACTATCTAGTGCTTCCTAGTTTTTAATGGTTGCCTAATTAGTGTCAGTTGGTGATGTAAAATTAAAGTTAAACAATCTCCCAAGCAAGATAAAAATAAACGCTTATCGCGCTACAGTTTTAGCTACAAATATCAGACTCATAAATGCTTATCATTCTCATACAGCTACGACTAAATAAAACTAGATTAGTATGCCATAATAAGTAAACTCTACAATAATCCACAAATGTAAGTTGGATTTATTAAGATGACAGCTACGATCATATAGCCGAATAATTCTTGATTGGACCGGATTTGATATATAAAGAAGGAAAATATTTCTCTAGTGCTAATTACAGAGAAATTATTTGATTAATAAGGTCTTTATGATCATAACTTTCACAACCACCTGGTTTTTAAAGAAACCTTGAGAACAACGAAACCGGAAATTTGCACGTTATTCTTATAAGTCTGCAAATTTTACTTGACACCTACCTAGCTACCGGTACTGAAAGAGTGGGTATCGAATCTACAACCCTATTGATGAACCTTTGGAGAAAAAGCTAAGAGATTTAATGATACTTGTGGTTACGTCAAAATATTGAGTTGTGTTGCCTGAATTTCAAATAGCCAGGATGGTGCATATTTCTCCTGAAAGTTAATATAGTGCTACTATCTTGTAAGGTATATTTAGAATCATAAAGAGCAAACCATCAGTCATTTAGTCAGTCATGAGCAATGTAGAGTTCAGTACATGTGTTCGCTACCTCAAGTTGTTACACCATATTAGCACAAGATGAAATTAACAAGATTAGTACCACAATAAAATCTAACAGGAAGTAATGGAACAAAGGTTTGCATGAGAGGATCATGGAATTTAAGATTTAGAGGAAGATAAAGAGTGAGTTAACATGCGACACTGTTCACCAATTATGAGCAATCCCACCTGTTTCCAACCACTGACTACGATCATCCAGCGGAGCCCAAAGTATTCTGCGTATGCCAACAACCAATGGCTTCATGGACATATGCTGCTCTGTGGTTTGGCTAACTGTACGAGCATATACTAAGTATCTCAAATTTGAAATATTATCAATATTACCCGAATTTTATTGGACTTGATACTGTTTCGGAGCCATAGTTATTAGACAGTACATTCCTAGTATTATGGAAAGATGGTTTAGAGGTTAAGGCACTTGATATTCAGTCATTAGGTCTCAGAACTTTCTTTCTACGCTCCCTGAACCATATTCTATACACTCACACTCCTTGTTATTATTATTATTGTCATTATAATTGAAGTAACTTCTACTAATGTGATGTTAGTCTTGCGGTGCAATTGAGCTATGGCAACTTGGACCGATGCACACATGTGCCAGGTTCTATGATGATCATATATGCATACTAAGTTTCAGGTATTAATAGCGCTCCGGACAGTATCACTAGCCCTTATACCTACAGTGTAGCCTGAGGTCAATCTCACGAATCTGTATCTAATGAATCAAAGTAAAATAAAAATTTATACTAATATTAAATCAGATCTTAATATAAGTTAAGGTACGACATAATTTTAGTGTAAATGTCAAAAACGCAGTTCTTCTTTACTTTATAAAATGTATTAATCAAAAAATATTTTAAGTACCATGCAGAATATGGTCTTAAACAACTTACATAAATGACAAAAATCATAAGAAGGAAGATGATTAATAGCAACTCTCCTGCATTTAGAACTACTGTTTACGAAAAAAACAGGTGCGCTTGACCTAAAAACGGGAAAGTTAATTATATACTCAAATATAATCAACAAGGCGAAAATGTTTCATTTTAATTGCCTCAAACAAAAGGATCATATTCATTTAATTCCTTTTATTATAAGCAGTAAAACGTCAAATACGACACAATATCAAATGAGTAAACAATTGCATAGATACTTGGTTCTATTCGTGGATTTCTAATACTAAATAAGAGTTGCATAACAAAACAGAATGGTCGTTACTGAAAAAATGTGACATTTATAAATGTTTAGTAACGTCACGTTTAGGAAGAAAATGTATTCAATGCATAAATGGATTTGAATTAAGTAAACAAAGATTAAAAATATAAATTTTAAGACAATTATGCCGTAAGAATGTTTCAAAAAAGTTTATTTAAAGGCCAGTAATAAATAGTATTAAAAAAAAAACAGAAATGTCGGATAGCGATCAACAGCGAAATTAAGCATTAATGCTCATATCAGTTTTTATTTTACATTACACGATCGAGGTAATTAAGAATATATCCTCATACATCTAGTTGTTTGACAGCAACTTAGTACTATAGCCGGTTTTCAGTTTGATCTAATAATAGTACAAAACCATGGAAGCTTCAAGATTCAAGCCATTAATCTTCTTAATTTTTTTCTTATGACTTCAGTTTAGCCGAAATAAAAAAATAAGTTTCGTACGGAGCTTTCTACCTTTCTGGAAACTCAACCTCAGGTAGATACAGCATTATGAGACGTAAAATAAGTTAGGTGAAATGACACAGTGTCTTTTGTATTTCAGTTTAGTTAATATACAATGATGACCTATTTTAAGAAACAGACTTGTACACAAACAGAAAACTACCCAATCAACATATAACCAATACGCAGATCATATCCCTATAACCCACTGTGGTAAGAAGTGAGTACATTTTTGTTACTTTTGAAGCATATGATGAAAATATTTAAGATGTACTAAGGAAATAATGAAAGAAAAAGACTGATTGCATCAACTCCAAATAACTACTTGATAGCCTTTCATTTTATTGTCAATATAATTGATTTCTTGTTCACTATACAGCTATAGTAATTCAGTCAAAAGACTACTTTGATACACCCTAAGCTAACAGAAGAAAATTGAAACCATGGACTTGAGAACACAAGTATTAAAGGAACCTAAGTGTAAAAAAAACAGCTTACTTTATTTGTCGTACCCCAGAAAGAATGAGACGCTGAATCATATTTCCCCTAGTTCAAAGAACAAAAGTGACTATCTAGAAGATAAGATGTGAATTTATAAATCAGTCAGAAAACCAAAATAATAACAATAAGTATTTAACGAGTTTTATTTACAAAATTAGTCGTACAAAAACAAGTAAGTCAGCATTTATGCATAGTCTGTTGGTTTAGATTGGAGATGCACTGTCTCAGTTTGACGTAACGTCATTTCTAAAAGACGTAAACGGAGCATGATATTTTCTTGGACGTTAAGTTCTGATGTTAAACGGTTTGTTTCGATAGCATTATCAGCGTTACAAAGGGTCGCATGAAGCGTAGAAATATGAGCTTGACATTGTGCAATACGATTCTTTAAACATGACTTTAGACTACACATGAATTCACTAAAGTAACTCATTTTTCCATCAGAAGTATTAGTTAAAAACTCTACAATATGGGATATTGGTGGTGAAGGACACGATTTAAACCTTATGAATACATACATAGCCAGGTTTAAGGCGGATAATAACCAGCCGCTCTCATCAGTTATATCCTCCTGTGGGTTAAATGGTAGTGGATACTGGAATATTGAACGGAATATACACCCAACTTCATCTGAGTAACATACATCAACACTGTTTTCTGAATTGCTTACCCCGAACTGCTCCTTAGAATCGTCAGTATGCATCAAGATAACTTCATGTAAGTGATTTTTGAACAAAGTGATTACATGCCCACGCCAACCATGATGTACTTTATCTTTAGTAGGTTCAAGAAATCTGGCATAAATGTGGAACCGCGCGAGATGAGTAGACGATGAAAGTAGTTGTTCTATGCAACTGATTGCCTCAGTAATATAGTTTGGGAGAGTTTCAGCAGACACTGGTTCCACAGCGACAGCCTCCAAAGCGTCTAACAACGAAAATCGCCGTGGATTCCACCACGTAAGATGCAGAGAACAACGGTATTTTTTGAAAAGATTTCTGATAAAATCAATAGCAAATCTCCGCAATACGATGTACCTATCATTACAAAGCGACTGCTGCGTAGAGTCTGGACAGTAATTTTTAGAAATACCCAATAGCAATTTACGCCTGGATGTATCCAGCAAGAAACATACAAAAGGACAGAGTAAGTCGATGCCGTATTCATGAGTGAAAATTAAGGGCCAAAATTTGCAAAGTTCGTCTGTATGATCAATAAGAAAATAATGGAGCAACTGCAGCCAGCCTGGTACGACACAAGAAGCAACCGTTCTTCCATAAAGAACTAAATCCGGTGACGTGAATAGTAATTTACAAGACGATAGGCACAATGTATATAACCCTTCACATACGACTGAAAGATTCCTTGTAAAGGGCAAGAGAAGCTTTTTTGAGTCATCAGAATTGATGTAGATCAACATCGAAACCATGTACAAAGTGTGATGTTGCAAAAAAGACCTATCTGCTGAATTTAATAGTGTAATTGAATTTGGAGTAATAAAATTACAGAAAAAGTCAGACGATGCACTCAGTGCGGAAAATAACTCGTTGCCGGAAAGTCGGTTCACTAGCTTTTCACATGATAAAAATACCTCTCTGGTTCTACCAAAATATTTCAACCCAACTTTAGCAGCACACAAAGACACAGGCTTAAGAATCCGGATGAAGCATCCTACGTTTTTGGAGGTGCTTAGATAATTCTGAAGAAGAAGGAGGCACTCATCACAGTCGCACGAAGAGGATATTTTACATAGTCCTTTTTCAAATGCAAGCAGCATAACATTGTCATCTAGTAAACAAAGTTTTTCCAACCAATTACACAACCATTCGACGACGTATGGTAGGTCACTATCCTTTAACAGAAAACAGAGGTAAGTGAGCTGTTCTTCTAAACTCGTGATATCTCGGCAAGCAGCATATTCATCAATCAGAGAACAAACCTTACGCACACTCTCAGCTTCGAACATGAGTAACGCATTCACGGTAGTGCGCGCCTCCTAAAATCAAATAACTCCAATATCTGAATGACGAGTTATCATAAACTAATCGAGTTTTAAGGTCTCTCCATAGATATGTCTTGACTTCAGCTCCAGCTCCTTGGTTTCTTGCAACAATGGATATCCAGCTTTAGCATACTGGCAACACAACGTACTCTTAGACTGGGCGGCCTTCATTGGTATGGAGAGGCGGAACGTTGGTGCTACTGTGGCTGGCAACAACGCGTTACCAAACATCAGATTATTTTATGGGAGGTGTTGTATATATATAAATATATAAATGGAAAAAAGAAAGTGAGATACTGGTTCGGCAAATGCTGCAAAAATTAGATGTGTGGGTAAATATTACCGAAGGTTTGCAAGACAAGCATTAACATGGAATCCTGCTGGGAAACGGAAAAGAGGAAGGCCAAAGAACACGCTGCGGCGAGAATTGGAAGCAGACATTAAAAGGATGAGCAGCAACTGGAAACAATTGGAAAGGATTGCTCAGGACAGAGTTAAATGGAGAACACTGGTGAGCGGCCTATGCTCCTCAGCGAGGAGTAACGGGCATAAGTAAGTAAGTAAGTTTGCAAGGTGGATGTCCGTTTTTGGATTCTAAAAATAGAGGTGGAAGTTAGGTACTGTGGTATTATATTAGCGAACTATGCAGCATCACATTTTAAAGGCAATGACTAAAAATAGAAATCCAGTAAGTGAACTTAAGCCAGTTCCCAGAGATCGAACTGCTTGTAAGCAGAGCTTGCTATTCAAATTCATGGCAATTCCTTAAAATATTCTCCCTCGGGTTTTGCTGTCAGCTTTGTCAACAGATAGGTTTCATCTCTGATTTTCACAGTAGGGTCAGAATAACCGACAGCGCGATGTGTACTCCTGGGCATGGGCTAAGGCTGACTACGTTAATTTCACTAGTTAACCATACGGTCTACGTTTTACTCAATGATCCAGTTCCTTCCTGAATATGCTCAACTTTGTACTGAATTTTATGGGATCCATGTGCCTTCTTATGAATTGCGTGAAACAGAAAGATACATTTTGCCATCAGTATCCGTTTAAAGGTATCTGCTACTTTTTAATAGATTTAACCAACGTTCCTATGAAGCCGCTTCTCGGAAGAGGCTCATATAGATTCATGATTTACAGTCTATGACTAAGAGGAGGATGCCTAACAGTGGAATTCAGGGTTACTTTCTTACTCATCTTTTTTATGCATTATACCTGTAGCAACTTTAGTTGACTAGTTAAAAATTCACTTTAAACCTTAAGCATACGACAAAACAATTAGACTCCAGCGCTCATTTTCTTCCCTATTCTGCAAAGGGACTATATTTCCTATTAGCTTATATTGATCGTTTAGAAGAGTTGTGGTTTGCTCAACTAGAGCATTATTTCACGAGACACAATATTAAATCTGAGGGAGATCGCTATCAAGACTTATGTTCAGTCCTACCCCCTTCAGTAGCCAAGTTTGCGACTTAATTTTAAGTCCACCGACACCACAACCGTACACTATCCTAAGACGAGAAATAATGAATCGTCTATCATTATCAGATGGTCAAAAAATCCAAAGACTCTTCCTAGGGGAAACATTAGGTGATAGGTCACCGTCACAGGGTTTGCGTCATCTCCAAGCCTTAGTAGGCGACAACACAGTTGGTGAGGCAGTCCTAAAACAAGAATGGATACAAGCTCTCCCATGCTACGTCCAACACTGTTTGGATGCACAAGATCCCGACACCTCATTATCTCACTTAGCACATATTGCAGATAGAATAATGGAAAGGGGTCCCCTAACTGCACCAAGCATGATCCACCATACTAAAAAAGAAGAATCGACAAATGGCCCGGTCACAGCACAACTCATTGCGAGTGTTAAAAGTCTCACAGAGGCTGTCAGCAAAATGCAAATGGGTCATAGAGACAAGAGTAGGCCATCACAGAGATCGGGATTCAAGTCACGTAACAGATCGCAAGAGTCCAAACAATCTGGACAATTTCGTTGGTATCACTGGAAATTTGGTGTTCGATCAACCAAATGCAGTCAACCATGCGCCTGGCCCAAACAGACCCTGAAGAATATGGGGAAACAAATAACCCCTCCCTAGATCGTAACGACTGGCGCGGGGTGCCTAAACAGTCGCTTGTTTTACGTTAGAGACAAGAATTCAGGCTTGAACTTTTTGGTGGATACTGGTGCTGCACTTAGTATCATTCCTAAGAACAAACCGAGCGAGGTCGAGAAACTTCCTCAGTCACACTTGAAGCTGCTAATAAAACTAAAATCGCAACGTTTGGGAAGAAAAAATGACACTAGATTTGGGGTTTAGAAGACAATTTCCCTGGGTTTTCACTTTAGCCGGTTTAGATCTGGCAATTTTAGAAATGAACTTCTTAGAGAGATATGAATTTCTAGTTGACACTAATAAACGACGTTTGACATTAAAAGAAACTTCGAAATATACTGAAGGTACAGAAAGACGTATCACTTCTCTAAATTCAATCCAAACTCCGCCAGTAACAACGGCAAAGTTCCAGGATATACTCGCGGAATTTCCAGAATTAACAAATCGAACCCTCAACCTTTCAGATGTAAGCTAAAAGTATGTCATACAATCAAAACGGAAGGGGCACCTGCTTTCGCTAAACCTAGGAGACTAGCACCTGATAAGCTTAAGATATCTAGAGCTGAATCCGATTACATGCTTCAGCTGGGCATAATACGTCCATCTGATAGTCAATGGGCATCTCCTATGCATATGGTCTCAAAGAAAACTAAAGGCGATTGGAGACTATGCGGGGATTACAGAGCCCCCAACCGTCAAACAGTACCAGACAGGTACCCGATACCACATACTCAAGATTTTACAAATGGCTTACAGGGTATGAAGATATTTACTAAAATCGACTTAGTCAGGGCATACCACAAAATTCCGGTAGCTGAGGAAGATATTCAAAGCCTAGGTATATCCCGATCTAGTGACAGAAGAAACCAGACTATTATGGAAATAAGTCTTTATTCAGTAGCGTGGGCAGGAGACAGTGGAGCGCCGTTCTAGTTATTCAAACACGCAAACTCTTCTAAACGTTCAGTATAAGCTAATGGAAAATATAATCCCTATGCAGAATAAGGAAGTAAATGAATACTGTAGCTTAATTGTTTTGTCGTATGCTCCAGTATCACTTGTGTGAGAATTCACAATTTCATTACACTGTTAATTGCACTGTTTGACCTCTTCATTACTATAATTCTCTATGTATTTTATATTGTTAATAGTGCATATTTCCTTTCTGTTCCAATCTATTCTATTATTATTATTATTAATATAATTGTTATTATAATAATTACTATTTTATTATTATTATTATCTATCTCCTGTCATCACTTACAAACCAATTCACACTTTTGACGACATCTTGACCTTTTAATTGTATAGGGCTTTTTAGTTAGCTAACAAACCTATTTATATAAAACCTAAACTACAACTACGCATTGAACTCTTTAAAATTTCATTTATAATCTCTTTTCATAGTGCCATATATACATATATATATATTATTACTATTATTATTATTTTTTTACTTTTTTATTCTTCTTTATAACATGTCCTACATAACATTGGCGTTTTACCCTTAATACTACTTCGCCAATTTGATTTACTATATTATTATACTCATTTGATGAAACCCAAAAAGGTTTATTCACAAGGCTTATTGTAAATGAGTAGTATGTGATTAATAATAATAATAATCACGTAACGCCTAAAATTTTCGAGTTAGTCAAGACTGAAAAAAATAAATAAGAAGTAAACATAAAATAAAACGAAAACAAAAAAGCAATATATTTCTCTTTGTCTTAAGTCGACAAACGTTATCAGAATATTAGTACTATTCTACCAACTTCTATTCGGACTCTATCTTTCAATGTAGAAACGGTAGTCATTTTGTTTTTTATTAAATACTCAATACTTAAACTGATTCTTAAACAATTTGGCTAGCAATATAAGTCGTAAACCTATCAACTGAGGTGAGTGTTGTGAGCATGCTTTGCCTGCGGAACTAATCATTTTTCTAGATTTCTCAATTATCAGTTGATAATCCCATAAATCACACAATAAACCTTAAAAATTAGGATAAATTTCAAAAAGAACTCAGATGGCCAAGCCGTCCCGGAAACCAAACACTTACGTATAAACGAACACTTATCAATTATAATTATATATATATGTTGTACTTTAAATGTTTATGCAAACAGTGGAGCAATTCTTTAAGTGTGACTAAGTTTCATCGTTTTTTGTTTTGTTCCAAAGTAGATTCTTCTTTAATTTTTACTTGAGGGCGACTCAAGAGGCAGGTGAGTAAACACCTGATTGCCTGACAGAGCATGGAAAAATCGTACCTCACCAACATGGTGTTGGGTAGCCTGCTCGCGGTATTTCCTTAGATATTCCTGCTTTATATCCTTGTCCTCTTACTTTTCAAGCTCCAGTCACTGTTAGGTGGTCAGGTTCACTAAGTGTCCCACCATTCTCTTAAGGGGAACGTAAATGCTGCAAGATTAGAAAGCAGATTGAAAAAAGTAAATGTCATCCACGCAGTGTCGTTGAGTACTGACAGACTGTTTGCCAGGGATTGAGTGTCAGGCACTGGATGAGCTAGTAATTCTTAACTACGCTACAGCTACAAACTGAGATGATTTTGTTTGGTATGCTGATCGAACTGACGTTCCTACGGAAGTCGTTTCTAGGAGGGGGCTAATGTAACTAGTTGACTAGTTAAAAGTTCACTTCAAACCTTGAGCATACGACAAAACAATTAGGCTTCAGTGTTCATTTTCTTACTTATTCTGCATAGGGATTATATTTTCCATTAGCTTATATTGAACGTTTAGAAGAGTTTGCGTGTTTGAATAACTAGAACGGCGCTCCACTGTCTCCTGCCCACGCTACTGAATAAAGACCTATTTCCATAATAGTCTGGTTTCTTCTGCCACCAGATCGGGATACACCTAGGCGCTAAAACATCCTATTCAATGAAGTTGGATTATGAACAATATTATCGTTTTTTTATTTTAGAAAACAACGCCCCACTGGAAGTGAAAACAAGGGTTGAAAATATAAGGTGTTTGTGTTTCACTGTGGCAGTTCGTTTTTTGTCAATAATAATAATTGGGTAAAAATATGCGACGTGAATAAGGCTCCACAGCTTACTTAATGTTCCACATCACGGCAGACCGTGACGAGTTACTTGGCGTCTAGCCCTAGTTTGAAGCGCTCTAGAGATAATGCCATTTATAAAGAGTCTAGTAAAGCGTTTCATTGAGAATATGTTCTTACTGTAAAAACTTAAAATTCCTATCTATAAAGATGCGCGTTAGTGAATGATGTGGGTGGGATTTTTTTGTAGTTCGTTGGTATTTCTTTGCTGGAAGATTATTCCGTTAGGATGACCAGGGTTTTTGAGCATGAAGTACTTCCACATGAAATTATCACTTTTTTTTGGTATGGATGAGTGAAAAGACCTACCGTGTGGCCACCCTTCAGTGAACAGTGGTTCTAGGGTTTCTCATCACCCAGATTAAGGTGATTAGGAACAGCCAGGGTGAGCATGTCGGCTGTCCTAAAACACCATATGTGATGTAGACAATTACCAGGTTACCTCAGTCTACTGTACAGCGGTGAGCAAAGACTAAACTTTTCAGTCTACTCTCGTATAATCAGTTTCGTGCACCAACAGCCCTTTTTGGTGCCTAACCCTGTACTCCTCCTAAGAGAACTACACTTCTTTTGAGAGTGGGTGGTAAGACCGGGCTGAAAGCTTGAGGATGGGGTCTGAGGTATGTTTTGAAAAGAGTCAGGAAGGATTCGAGTGACAGCGCGTTTGGGCGTTCATAGATATAATAATTGATGCTTCTGGATGGTTTGCACCAATGTTTAAGGTTTCGGTTAGTAGCAGGTTCGAGTCAAACTCAAGGGGCTACGGATGATGCTTTGATCTCAGGGCTCTTAGACACGGTGATTTTGAGTATGCGTGTGGGAATATATAATTTAACATTTTTCAAAGCAGAAATCTAACCAGTTTTCTCGAACCCACTCCTCTAGAGGTAAATTATACTGAAGTGCACCTGTTATAAGATCAAATTACATTTAATGTATAACTAGAGTGGCTTATAACGATTAAACCCACATAAACGGTTAAGAATATTTCGCAAGACAGTGGTGTGTGGAGGTAAAGGTATTTTTTGGTGTTAACGGGATAGTAGGGTCTAGTCCGGCTGGCTAGAGAATGTATGGCTCCCTACGTCCAACCACGTCGCGATCTGGTAGTGGTGCACGACAGAGCGCCTTCAGCTAGTCGCGCCAGGTAAACTGATCATGGTCTGCATCGATGACAAAGGCCTATACAACTATTTATTTAAATAATTATTTATCAATACAGGTCACGCCCTCCCCAATGAGTTCGTGAGGTGATATGTGACCGACTAATATGACGAAACGAAACCCTTATACCTCGGCAGCACTAACTGCAACTTCAACTCGTTGGATTCTCCACGCGAACAGATACTCGAAACCTTGACCAACACTGGAAACCGATTACTCACCCAAAGCCAAAATCAAGATGACACGAACACAGCACTGAGAAGATTCAATTCTATTCTGTGCGAACTTTGTATACATAATTACAACAACGACCTTGCAACAATTCGAAAAATTAGCACACTAGAAAAAAAAACTACAACCAATCACAAGATACAACGTCAATGAGGAGAATATAAACGACAGTACCGGTTACCTCCCATTTTACAATTAATAAAAAATAGCAAATTAAGAATAATTACATGAAAAACAACTAGTCCTGTCTTTTCGTAGCATGAGGACTCTGAGAGAGACCAATCCAAAGATAAAACCCAATGCGTCAAACATTGGTAAACTTTCCTTTGATAGCTTGTTTTGTTCTTCATCGTCCAGACATTTGTGTTTACGCTATTGCACCGTTACATATACATTTTGTACAAAATACATTTCTTCAGTGTACTCATTTTTACTTACAGACGGACTGGCAAACAGAAAACGAAAATTTTTTAGTGTGTACTTTTGATGAAAAAAATGGAGTGCTTGAAACGCATTAACGCAGTGCATGGTTAATACTTGACATCAAAAATTGCTGTATCTCGATTCGGTATCTTTCGACAGCCTTGGGAAGAATACCAAATGTTGCGAAGCTTGGTTGACCCATTATTACAGTAGAGCCCCAATGACTTCCTCGGATGAGCCAACAGAGATGCTGACGAGGGCTGCGGTATTGTGCAGTGCCAACATAGTCGAATTGGTTATTGCTCCTTCTGTTGTAATGGAGGGTTTCCTTGTCTCTGTAGCTATTGTAACCACCTTCTTATTTCTGCGAAGTTGATCTGTCAGCAGTTTAGCGAGAGATGTGCAGATGGGTATAAATCACCTGTAAAAGCTTGTAGAATCCAAACTAAGTCAGTTTGGATTGAAGAATAACTGTCGAGGTTGGTTTAGATACGCGTACTCTTGACCAGTAGAAATTCAGAACAAATGGTTGGGTGAGAAACGGTTCTATGTAAAATTATTTATACAAAGTACATTATTACCTAAACAAATGTCACCACCAGTTATTCAACCCAAATTTATCCCAAAGATTGGAATAATCAATTCAGTTTTAAGAAATAAACAAGAAGGTTATTCTATCCTTACGGGATAGATCAAGTATTGCTTGTCCAGAGAGTAAGGTCTAAATCTACAGAAATATCAATAACAAAGTATCAAAGGTTACTTGTTACAACAAAATAATACAAGTTCTGGAAGTGTGCGTCAATCCACAATCAAAAAATGCACAAACCCAGTCAATTCAAGCAATACAGTCCAGAGGAAGAACGAGCCAACATGGCAGCCGCCAATCCGAAGTCCAGTAAAACAAAATATATAGAATCAATGAGAATAATAGAAATCCGGTAGAAACTCAAGGGAAAAACAACCATTACAATGAAAATAAATAGCAACTAACTCGAAAAAGTCATTAAAATGCATAGCCAAGTGGAATAAGAGGAATAAATGTACTTTTAAACACAAAACAACGAAATACAATGGGGAAAATGCTACTTGGAGGGATTTTAACACAGAATCATCAAAAAGGATCTTACAAGCTTACTAATCCAGTGAAAGCTCGCAGCTGTTTAGTAGTGGTTGGTTCCGGACACTCCAGAATAGCTTTCATCTTGTGTTTTCGTAGCTATATGCCATTACCATCATTAGTATGCCCAAAGAAAACCAGCAGGGTTGTCCCGATTTTGTATCTCTGCATATTTATTGTAATTCTGTATTGTTGAAGTCTTCCAAAAATTGTGTCCAGATACTGCATATGTATTTTTTCATCTGCATTTTCTGCCAACAGTTGTTGACATATGCACGGACGTGGTCAAGCCTCCTGAACATGTCACCATTGAAACGCTGAAATGTCTGTGCTTCATTTCTCAATTATTGCCATATTTCTTCGGGACCATACTTAATGGAGATAACTATGGGTTGCTGAATGGATGGATTATTCCCAGATCCGTCATATGATCGAATTCATTCTAGTAATCCTCAACTTTTTAAGTTTAAGTCAGTGTAGTTTGGAGGATACAGGTTGATCTGTAGCCGTGATGAGCTATATAACGTTGCTGGTTACATATGAAAATATAGAAGTTGATTCATACAGATCTGGATACTTGTTATGTGATGGTTGGAAATAAAGGTTAACTGAATGTTTTGAATAGGCTACAACCTAGAGCAGTGGTTCTACTAAAGAAAAGGTTTGTGTTGTTGTACACTAGTTACGTTTTGTTAGGGTCCAAAGGCAAGTTGTGGTGGCTCAGTAAATCTGTCTATGATAAGTATTTTGGCAACGGTGAATATCCAGTGTGTGGGTTTCTGTAACTCCACGTTCAAGTAGACATATCTTTTACCATTCGTGGCAATTTCTTTTCCGCCTGCCGCTTGTAGGTAGAATACAGCTTCTTACTGACGATCAAATGAGATTGCAGGCAGGACACTGACTTCTGTGCCAGTGTCGATGAGGTAGCGAACCTTCGTTAACGCATCCGAGATGACTAACAGGCAGCTATTTCCACCGGTTACGGTTGCCGCAAACGCCTACAGGTGGGACAGTTTCCTGACGCACCAGCAGTAGGTTAGTGGTTACAGAAATAACATGGATTGCTACAATTCTTCAAAGCTTTGCATAGGTGATGTGGTGCCAACACAAATGTGAGTTTTCTTCATCGTGGTCGAGATACAGGTCTTCTCAGTGGAGGAGTTTGCTGATGTAAATTGCTTGATCTGCGTCGTTCTTAGTCTTCGTCTCATGTTTTAATTGTCAATATTAGAGTGACGACACCAGTTGTCTATAAGAATTCCATACACAACAAACGTGCCTATATAAAAATATCATTCATTCTCAAATCCGCACTGAAATGTCAACCACTATTGACATTCGCCAACTAGTTTGCTTTTTGTATGAAATGTGCATAATTAATAGCAAATCCGTTATATCGTCACTTATTCAGTGGGAAAATGAATAACTTATTAATTAGTTAGTTGATGCTACATGAATGGAAGGTAACAAATATAAAATGTTGATTGTTTTGACCTACGTGAAGCATGTGGGTGAAAATAAGTTGATCCTAATTGATATCTAACATATGTTGATGAATCTTATCACCATATTGATGTTGTTTGCCTTCGAAATTTTATGGTATATTGAAAGCGGTTAATGTAATGCCAACAAAATGTTGATCTATGTTCTGTTATTACGTCTGTTATGAGCACGTGACCACTTAAAACGAAGCTACGTACTTGAAGTGTAAGAGGTTAATACAAGCAAAGAAATATGTAAATTTCCAAATTGTTGTTTTTCATGTATCCTATTACAAACACGGTGTCCGTTATTTAATAATAAATAACGTAGAACCCGACACATATGTGCATGGGTCCAGGTTTCCAAACTACAAAATTAATACGACAATATAATTCAGTAGGGAAGAATCAGGAAAATATGTGCGTTAAACAATACTTGAACTTAAAGAATGTAAACAGCAAGAACGTTTGCGTTACTGTGGCCAGTCCTGAGCCACGTCACTCAATGTCTCCATCAATTGATCACATTTATCACCCGAACCGCAATCAGGTAGTCTTGTTTTGCGAATATGGCCCAGACCAGCAGCCGAATACTTTATAGAATAATGTTATGTTCTGGTCTGGCTCCCCTAGCTTTCTTATATCCGACCTCTACCGTCACGGCAGCCTACATTGAGCAGTGAGACAGACGGTGGTCAAACAGAAGTAACATTTGTCTCAACCATCTCAATCAGGGAAAGTTTGCAACATATTCGACTGATTTGTCTTGTTTTCTGCTTATCACAACATGTAAATAATGCAGTCATTAAAAATTTAAAAGGCTAGTTTCATGTATAAATACTTTTCGTATATTTGAGAAGACAAATAGTATATTTTTTTAACATTCAAGTTCATTGAATATTAATAGATAAATAAATAAACAGGCCCTTGATAAGAGATAAATTAGTTGTAATTATTGTTCTCGATTTAAACGTGATACCACTCGGATAAGAGCTCGATGTTCAGCATGAAGCTTTTCAGATTCAGCCCGTAATTTCTCAAGTAACTAAAAAAACAAAAATGGGAACGAAATGAATGATACCGTTAGGCTAGATGAGATCAATAGGTGGAAATAACAAATCTCAAGATATGTTTTGTGAAAAGTGACTAAACGATGAACGTTTTTGAAAATGAAATGACCCTCCTAGTGATAGACTGAAGGGAATTAGACAATAGGACTTATGTCACGACCGTGGCCCGATAGACTTTGAAAACGATAATTGGTTGGCGGTATGCTTGAGAGATCAAAGCCTCAGAGGTATTGACAGAGAAAGCAAACACCAACGAATGAGAGCCCAGACAAAGTCGTTTATTGAGTGCAAAACAACGGTTTTTATATATCATATGTTGGGACAAACAGTAATAGAAAATACAAAATACATTATAAACTGGGTTAGGAGAGTTGTATGAAGAAACTGGGATAATAAGATCACAATAATATCACAATAACTACGAAAGAAAAGCAGGTATGACAACAGTTAATGAGATTATGAATAGCTTGCAATTTCAGCAATACACATATCATAATTACTAAATGTCCGATAATTCCAACGTAGCAGCAGAAATTCCGATACATCGAAGAATAGACTCTACAGATTGTGATTTTGATCGTTTGCCCTGACATAACAGAAACTTTTATGAAGGATCCCGTCTCCCTATACATTCCTGACATCAGTTGTTCAGTGATAGTACCAGTAAGAAAATTGAATGCTATTGGTTTTCATAGTTTTAAGAGGGTTATAAGTCGGGACTACATTTTAAATTCATTACCGTTTTGCTTTAAGAATGAGCTTTCATAACCGTGTAAACGTAAGTATACATTCTATCCAGAATGTGTTCTCAGCTATTGGAGATTTATTTCTGTGTATAATATATCTTACTACATTATCTTCAGTGGAAGTGTTAAATAATAAACTTTAAGAATTTGTCAGGGATACTCTGTGTCACATCACCATTCACAATCCCTATTTTAATCGTAATCAAAAATCACGCGCAAATTCGTTTGTTAGAGAAGCATTCAGGACACGTGAACCGAAACTTCACGTCATAGAAGGAGGTAAATCGAAACACTTTATGATTATTTTCTACAAGGCATATTTTGAATATGAATTTCTAGCTTTTGATTCTGACAGGTTTGTGAATGGACTATTGTTCCCAGAAGTATGCATCACAAACATGAGTGCAGTTACTTAACATATGAACACAATTTATGTATAAAGGAGATTTGAATTTGTGTAGCCGCTTCCAGTTTCCAGACTAACTTCATTCATTTCTCATGCTGTGACATTCCCAAGACGTTCTACTAAAGATTTGTTGTTAGTCAGATCTATTGAGTAACCGCAGCATTTCTTTTACCAGAGTTAGATTGAGAAAATAATCTATCATACTCTTTATTTTCTACTGTCGACAAAATCTATTTTATAAATAGACAACTTGAATTAGTCAAATTCGATAACACGTGCAAAACTAACACATGAAATATATTTCTTCATATTATTGTGGCACTTGACGTTAATTTAATATCAAAGTAGTCTGTAGTAAATACCACTGACTCCATTCAAAATGAAGTTGCCTTTATGCTAGGAAGAGACAGAACTAGTTATTTTCCATGTAGTTATTCTTATTTTTGCTATTTTTTCTATTGATTGTAAAATGGGAGGTAACCGGTACTGTCGTTTATTTTCTCTGCACTGACCTTGTATTTTGTGATTGGTTGTAGTGGTTTTTAGTGTGCTAAATATTCTAATTGTTGCAAGGTCGTTGTTGTAACTATATATACAGAGTTGGGACAGAATATAATCCAATCTTCTCAGTGCTGTGTTCGTGTATTCTTGATTTAGCTTTGGGTGAGTAATCAGTTGTCGACTTGCTGGTCACGGATGCGAGCTTCTGTTTGCGTGGATAATTCAGTGAGTTAAAGTTACGGTTAGTGCTCCTAGGGTATCAGGTAGACGTTGCGTCATATTAGTTGGCGACATATCACTTTACATAACAACTCACGTTTCATGTTATGTCATTCGAAGCTATCAACAAATCAACGCAGAAATAGGTGTAACACTGTTCGTTGTAATGTCTTGATTTCTCACAAAATAGGATGACCTTAAAACGATTGCGGAAAATCAGGATAAATAGCATTAAATTGTATTTCCTAACCATTTAGTACATGAGATTTGCATATTCCGTTGGCTTACTAACTGTTATCATTGCATTATTAGTAAGACTGTAATACCATTTTTGTATAACTTTTTGCCTAGTCTTGAACAATTTGTAGTTTACTACTTATATTATGTGGTAGTCTATAAAAGAACTACATAGGTGATTAGTTGCATTCCCTATTTTGTACTTTGAGGATTTCAGACAAGAACCCATATGCACCATTTAGTGTATAGAGTCACAGCGTCATATGCATACAATTTACTGGCTCAAAATAGTAACGCAAACCTTATTTAGCCAATAGAAAGTTCAGAGGTAGTTGATTATGTCAAATTTTTAAAATGCATTGGTATACATAATTGGAATGGGGAAATATGGAAGAAATTTCAAGTAAATCTATAGCCTATTGTAAGTAACTTTTATGGTGCAAAGAGAAAGGGGGGGAAACAACAAGACTAGTTTCATAACACTGTTCTTCGATGTGAATCACATCCAAGATGTATAAGCTACTTGGTGAAGAAGGTTTAGAATCTATTGCAAAAACAAAGAGTTAAGTTTTCATGGTATGATTAAACAGGAAAAGTTGTTCAATTTGTTAATATCATATAGTTAACAATCATTTGAATAATATCAAATCTAATCGTTATAAGTGTGGATGATATGATATTGTTAACTAACACAAATGTCGTTCACATCAAAACTCGGCAAAGTTTTCTTAAAATGTAATCAGGATTTCTATTTTATGATTAGTATACTTGAAGAAATGCATGTATACTAGATACTAAGTTTCACTATATCCAAGTTTTTGTTAACAATGTTACGATAGTTTTTATTTATACGGTAGGAATAAGATTGGTGATCTAGATTACTAACTTACATGTACTATTCATTTAGTAAATTAATTTGCACTATATATTACGGCTGAAATTGTGGAAAAGCACGGTCTCCATGGTTAAGATATGATAGGCTAAGACACTTATTGGACAATGTGACTTCAAGGATCTAATATTACTAAGCACTAAAGTATAATTGAAATGATGATGGTAAGAAAAAGGTATAGAGGTATTAGAGTTCAACCGCCACATAAGTCTGTCACATGGCGTGGTTTAGTTATCAAGCATTAAAATTAATTAGCCTTGATGAAGTGAAATCAATCAACTCGATGTTCACTGATCCTCGCTAGCGGAGAAAGCCAATAGTTATGGTAGGATTCAATGTTATTTCACTGATTGTACAATCTGCACATATGTCATTCAAGGAGGTTAGATAACGGAATCTGTAAACAGTCGTTGAGCATAACTTAATATTATGTTGTAGCCACTTAAACCAAAATTTGAGATACTATTCAGTGATGTTATGCACAGTATTTTCGACCGTAAATTTACGCGACTCCGCCATCTCTCAGCTGATTTGTTAAGTGAGTACTTCATATTTGAGTGTAATTTTTATTAACAAATGTATTTCAGGTATTTTATGCTACTACAACTGTCTACTATAAACATATCCAATGTAGCATAGCTCGTCATATCTGATGAAAACATAGATATGGTATAGGCCAAAGCTTTAAATGAAATGTTTTATGCAAGCTATGCATAAATAAGCAACAATTCCTAAATAGGTAAAATTTGATCATAGGTACAGGTAAATATTGAAAAAGTTGAAGATAGCCCTGGAGTAAACTGTATGGAAATAATGTTGTAACTCCTTCAAGGACCATTATCTTCTAGGTCATCATAAAAAGGTCCTAAAATCACGATTGAATAAAATTCTCCAATGGAGTAGTGAACGAATAGACCCCACCTTCTCTTAATAAAACAAGTGGCATACGCACCGTCGATTAATACTGTCAAGAAAAAACTGGATCTTCACTAGTAAAGTCATTAGAAAGATTAATACTGTTCATTCACCATACTACCATGAAAACTAAAATAACTAATAATCCAAATATCAACTAAGTAAAGTGATAAAACACTACTGGACTATTATTACATAACTTACTTTGAGTTCTTGTTCACATTCAGAAATTCTCCGTTCCATTTTCTTAAAAGTAAATAATTCACATAAAATAAAAACAAATATTCATGTGTATATAACCATAGCTTTACATTTAATTAAATTAAAAATCCTCTTAATCAAACGTCCTCTTGTATACTGTTAATATATGCAAATGAAATGAAATTTGCAACTAATTGTATCTTTAATAAGGTAATAATTAGAACACTTTGATTAACTAATAACTATATAGTCTTTAATTAACTAAATACTCCTCAAGTATCAAACTAGAGTACAGTAGAGTGACCAGGAAGGATTTTATTCAATCACTTAATATTCAATAACGTGGAAAATCCGATTAAGACATCTAATGAAAACAAAAACTGAACGAAGACATTTCTTCCCAATTAGTTTTCAATCACTACACTACACTACACACTACACTATTATATATGTAATTTACAGTGAAGACAAAATTGGTGTCAATCAAGTGATGTTGTGTCAGATTAAAATAAAAATAAGTATCAATGTGATCATGAGGACAATTGTCAATGATTAACAAGGGGTGAAGTGGACACAGTCACTACTCATCAAATGTCATAAATTATGGATGAATAAATAAGTATGTGTCGATATTACATTGACTAATAACACAATATGAAGAGAAAGAATAGACAAAATGTTATAATGATAAGGAATTGAATGTTAATTCTATGGATCTGTAAGAGTAAAGAGGACGAACTACATACATGGAAGTGGCAGACAGGTTTAAGGTGTAGTAAAATATCTAAAAATACTAATACTAATGATAATAATAACAATAATTATTAGCATAGAAGGCAGGGGGGAGGTTAACACAAACTGATAATGGAGTTACTAAAGTATTTTAGTGAGTTATAGCGATTAAGACGATTAAAGTACATAACGATGGAAGATTTGACAAAACTGAGGAGAATTGAAAGAGAAGACGTTAGAAAGATCCATAATTTAATCCCTGCTTTGCTACAGCCTATACCAGTGGCTGCACAAACCCTTTGGAATACGCAGATCAGGTTTGTGGATGTGGATGGTAATAACTTCTGCCGTATGTAATCTATGTAGAATCGTTGATGGGATTCAATAAATAAATGTAAAAGATTTATTAAGATCCACTTAACGTCTTATCCCAATTAAACTGTCAAAAGCGGGACTTTTTATCTCTTTCACTAGTCCTTTGCACAATCAGGACGAATGATTTTTTCGACACGATAACAGAGCTGTCAGGTTGTGTGGTCTATATATTTGACTCCACAGGAGCCGTTAGATTCATAAATGCACATAAATGTAGAGAATCCGGGTAGTCTGTCTTTTGTTGTTGTAGAAATCAAAGGTCGTCTGTAAAATATCACATTCGATTTGGCCACATAGAAAGTTTTCGAGGTATCTTCCCTAACCTCTGAGTTGTGGTCTCTCTGGAGATGTCATTTTAAACTGCAGTTTTAGAAATAAAATCTTCGGAACAGTTACTAACTAAGGGTTTTGATTCACCTAGTTCATGTGCTTGGTAATGAAATTGGTCGTAAAACCGTTGTCGCTAGGCTGATTTAGAATGTTAACTAGCTCTTCCTCAATTGCTTCATTGGAGCAAATTAAGTGAGATCGGTATGTTAGGCTTCTTACTAGGTTTCATTTGTGTTTCCTTAAAATACTTTAGTAACTCCATTATCAGTTTGTGTTAACCTCCCCCCTGCCTTCTATGCTAATAATTATTGTTATTATTATCATTAGTATTAGTATTTTTAGATATTTTACTACACCTTAAACCTGTCTGCCACTTCCATGTATGTAGTTCGTCCTCTTTACTCTTACAGATCCATAGAATTAACATTCAATTCCTTATCATTATAACATTTTGTCTATTCTTTCTCTTCATATTGTGTTATTAGTCAATGTAATATCGACACATACTTATTTATTCATCCATAATTTATGACATTTGATGAGTAGTGACTGTGTCCACTTCACCCCTTGTTAATCATTGACAATTGTCCTCATGATCACATTGATACTTATTTTTATTTTAATCTGACACAACATCACTTGATTGACACCAATTTTGTCTTCACTGTAAATTACATATATAATAGTGTAGTGTGTAGTGTAGTGTAGTGATTGAAAATTAATTGAGAAGTTTTTTCGCTTAATTGAGAATTATTTTAGTTTCTCTCTGATAGTAATCAGAATTATAGATGAATAATTGTAATTGTATTTAAAAGAAATGAGAATTACGGTAAGTGATTTTCACAATGTTTTACAATTTGTTCTTCCTTTATTACTAACCCTTAATAGGCTGTCAATCAACTAGGGAAAGTATGAATGATTCTTAAAAGGTTGGCGATGAATAATCTGAGTGTACAAATGAATCAATTAACTAAACGAAACAATACTCAGTTCTAGACAGTTAGTAATTGTAAATAAATAATTTTGAGATAGATACACAGATTTTTTTCAATTAGTGTAATTTTTCAAGCTTTAAATCGTCTCTATTATGACTGTAAGTCAATAATAATATCTTAATTCATTCATGCAGTTACATAAGATCTGAACTCTTAAATCTTTTATAGGAAGGCAAATAATCTTTGATGAACTCTGAAATTGATTCTAGTTAAAGTTTTGCTGGAATCAAAGTTGCAAATAGAGTAAATATCCAATAGTAGAATTCCCACTTCCATCAATTTGTGATATATAGTGGGACGATCATTCATTGTCATTGGCGATATCTGTCTAACTCCCGAGAAGTCTGAACTCCAACAGTCATGACTTTTCACTAGAGTTTCAGGAACATCCTGAGGTTAGTCTCTAGTGAGCTGATTATTGTAGCTCATTTAAGATGGCTATATATATCACAAATTGCTGGAAGTGGGGATCCTACGACTGGATGCTAACCCAGTGGTGCAGAAGGTTAGGTGTTCGCCAACCTGAAACTCATGGAGCGGAATCTGGAGTGCGCACTGTTAAGTTCCACACTAGAACAAAACTACTATCTAGTGCTCTCTCGTTTTCACTGATACCCTGCCAACATCAATCTGTGACATATTCAATCAATTAAAAATACTAATCTCCATCAAAATAACGATCGAAATCGAAATAGGGTTGTTAGATTTCTAGTTAGATTTGGTTTAGTATTAGTCTATATTAGTGGTTTAAGTTTAAATGTAGTGCTTATTTGTGTGGTGTATATTATTCATTAAACAAAAACTTAGTATCTCATAAGTCATAAATTATAAAATTTGCCCTGTGATGCTGAAAATGAGTTTTTCTCAATAATTCAACACTTTACGATGGGGGCCTCAGATGTATTATAATATGTAATTTTTGATGGGTTATAGAGTTTTTAGATCGTCGTTGACTGACTACTATTGATACTCTTTATCTCAACACCATTCTTTATCCCATAATGTTGGAGAAATTACAATCATTGCGGAACCACAGCACTTATAACACAAATGAGTAGTACATATACATAGTTCACGAAAGTATATCCACAATTACTGACAAAAGAAAGTTTAAATAGTTACACATTAGGAACACATGTTCTAATCCATTAACAAAAATAATTTCCTAGTTTAAAACCTTTTTACTTTGAACAGTTTTTATCATAACCTTAAGAAATGATATTACTAGTTCGGGTATGTAATTTTTCATATATGGGGCGTCAGAACAATCAGAGGAATTGGAGTATATATAACATTGATTATTATTTCGTTGAACTGTCATTCATAATTTCTTCGTGACTTGAACATGGCGTTTTTACAACAAAAGGTGGTCAATATATTCAGGTGATTGTTTATGAATTTGTCGTTTTGGACTTATTTATGTTTTATCGATGTCGGTAAACTTAATGTTGGTAATGAAATCGTTGAATTATCAGTTGATTGTTTAAATATGATAGCAATCGTTTACAAGTAAGTGTACTGTTAGTGTGGATCTGATTGTTTGAATAGGAATAACTAATGTTCTAAAAGCCTAAAATATCGCCCACTCACAATTAGTACGGTTAACTGATTGAACAAGAGCTCATATAAAAATATTTCAGGTTCATAGCGCTGAAGTAAAATTTTTCATTTCAGTAGTATAACAGTAAAGTTGTGTACAACAAAATTCTGTACTGATGGAATTTCCTCTGCTTAAAGTGTACAATTGACCAGTATTTTGAAAGGAAAAAATCAATTGTATCAACTATTAGAAGAGACTCTAAAAGAATGTTTTCCCTTATTTACATGCACAAATATAAACATAAACTAGTACTTATATTAATGGATGGTTAAGCGAAGCCGACTGACTACCGTTAATGTTATGTTTACGGATAAGCAATATATGATTTATCGTAGTCTATATACTCGATTGACTGTTCAGAATATGAATCGTTAACACTTGTTAATACTGGATTACGATAGTACTTTGTTCAGTAATAATATAATTCCAAATTATCTATAAATCACCGAATATCCAACTGACTAATACACATTCGTAAACAATCTGGTAAGTGTATATATTAGAACTCAGAAAGTATGAATTTATGAAAATCATATTTGAACACAGCGTAATCCCAACAAACACGAAATCGAGACAAGCACCAAATTAAAGCCAGCAGGTAGAAAGTAGATCATATCGATTTCTGTGTTAATGCATGCTACAACATCTAAACTGTAAAATAATAGATGCACAACTAATAAAACTCGTTAGTATGTTTTTGGGGTATTAACAACTTCTACGTTAGGGACCGTTTCAAACATTAGTTGGTCATGAACATTTGAAAGTGTTGAAGAAAATTGCATTATATTACAATATTGTAATTGCTATTATAATAAACCCGAAACACGAAGAAACATTGAGCAAATTTTATCTAGTATATTTTAATTAACAAGTATACCGGAAATATTACTTACTATGTAGAAAATTCATAATAGCACTACATCTAATATGAAGTATTAATAGTTGGAATATAAAGGTAATGGTTTAGAAACTGAGACTGGTTAAAATAATAACTCATTAGAAAATAGTCATTATAAATTCCAAAGATTCAGCCAGAAGCTTATTCTAAACATAGTTAAGACATCCAACCACTTAATAATAAGATAGTATAACCAACCGATTTGCTTTTCATTGCACTTTGATACTAGGATGCAATGGCGTCCAGTGACAATAGGTTTATCATTCAGCTACATAATTACTGGTGTACGTGACAGTTGTTTTATGAGTTGGCATATCTTGAGGGTAAATTTGTGTTTATTTCAAAGCGACATCGTCACTATCCTGTTACCAGGCGAGTGACTAGTTTGTCGTAAATGAGGAACAGATGACATGGAATACCTAGTTGAACCTAAAAACTCAAAAACAAACAAATTACATACTTAGGGCTCTAAAATTTCTGATATGTCACTATTCAACAGAAAAGTGTAAGGGAAGTATAATAGAAATTATTTACTTACCCTTTGTTCAACATCACTAGATCTTCGTCTACCAGTGGAATATTCTAAAGAGTTTTCCAATTCTTTCAATTCTTTTTGAGCTGCTTTTACCTCCTCACGTAAACTAGTTGTTAACACTTTCTCTTCTTCATATAACTGTTTATAATTCGGTGTTTTACTGGCAGCACTACTTAAATCCTATTGGAGTTTAGAAAGAAGTAACAATAAAATTAATAAATCGATAACCTGTCGACATTTGTTGAAATACTTCTTAGGTTAAGGTTGATCAGCATTACCGTTTTTGCTTAATTTCAACACAGACTTACTGTTAGAAATAATAATTTCCTCGTCTGGATTTTCAGGAACTGATCTCCTACAGAAATAACACAATCAAGTTTGTTAAAGAAGCTGAGAAAATTTAGTATTTTGATAGAAATCAACAACTATGCAAGCCTGTTCAGGACGAGTTTTTTCACCACTAACTGCGAACTGTTGCTTAAGGAATAATTCACGTCAACACTTTAACTACAGATATGGAGTTAAGCGTGTCGGCTACTGTACTCATCCTAGTATTATTAGATCTGATGGGCTGATGTATAACTAAATTTCGATACAGAAAGGTCGTTTGGATTTTTCCAACTTACATCATCTATAGCGTAGACAAGATATCCATCTATTGATTAAAGGACAAGTATACTGCAAAGCATTCCTTTCTGTTTAGCTGTATAAATGCGAAACTTGGACATCAAGATTAGACGATACACAAAGGCTATCGGTACTTGATCATAGACTCCAGGTAAGTAATAATGACGTTAGACCCAGCATGTTAGGGAATGATAGTAAACCAGTTGATAAAGTTCACATTCTTTATTGACTCAGGTAGTTTAACCGTACACTACATATTCTTGATCAATACTTTCCTAGACGTACAGTGCTAACTGATGTTGCAGTAGGACTGAAGAAAGATTGGGGCAACCAAACCAAGACGTGTCATCAGTCAACAATATCACCAATTGTTAATTTGTACCGTGCTGGTAGATGGAAATCACCTGGTTAGGATCTGCCGACTTTTGCAACCGATGGTTGGAGATTGTGTTAAATGCTTTAGAATTACCTTCAGTTCACACTCGCTCAGTGTTCATTCACTCTCTACGTTCCCTTCATTCATGAGCTTATAATTATTTTATACGCTCCTTACCATAGATTAATTATTTCCCCCCTTCTATAATATTCTGTAAGTTCACTCCTTTTTGCTACCACTGATATTACTACTACTTCTAATACCTCGGTGTTAATTTTCATAATCTAATGAAAAATAGAGACCTGGACCAATGCACATGTGTTAGGCTCTACGTCGTATATGACTGATTTCTTAGGCCAAAATTCCTGATTTACACACAAATCTACCTACTACTAACAAGTAATATATTACGCTGGAGAAAAATCAAGTGGATAAAACGAAAAGCTACGTAGAACAGTATATTCTGAAACATTCCTTAGCAGAAACGTAACAAGTACGCATACAGTTCAGTTTAGAATGAACAAAACAAGTAACATACGATTGTTGAGGGGCAAATAACTTGGAGTTTTCGTAGTATCTTCGGATAACCCCGACTGGAACTCTCCCGGGGTTATTGTCGGTTGCAAGCCCGGAAAAAGGAGGAGGGCTCGGGATACGGTTAGCAACCCCGTAAAAACAACAATCCTGCTAAAAAAGTGCTAATCAGAGCCATTTATATCCCTGAAGATCTTCCCGAAATGCTATACCAGGTCTCCTGAAACTGCGCCCTAAACTTCATGTTGCAGCTTTTAAATTACGTACGCTGTATCAAGTCGGCCAACAAGTTGTCTTAGCTAAAACACTAGAATCTCTTGTAATTGATGTGTGTTGTGTCCCCAAAACGCACATACAGGACCTCAGCACAGTCATCCATTTAATCTCACCTAATCAATGCAGCGGAACAGCACAATTTACTCTTCGTTTATCTGGAGACCCGATAGCAAGCTCACGTGGCTCCGCTGGTGTAGGCATAGCACTAAACATATGGGCAGAACAGGCACTTCTCGAGTGGATCACTATAGACAGTCGTTGATGTGCTGTCCGTCTAAATGGCATAGTACAAACTCGGGAAGATAGGGACACACGTCGATGCCTTTTTATCGACTTCGCTTATGCGCTGTAGTACAAATGCAGTACAGATGGAGTTGAAGACAAGTTCTGCATGAAGTTTTCTAGCCTCCTTCAGAAAGTTAGGCATTCGGACATAGTAATTACAGCAGGAGATTTTAGTGCCCAAGTCGGTAGGCTAAATCAGGCTGAAAAATACTTAGGTGGGTCACTCGGCATCCCAGCCCAACGAACGGATAACGGAGATCGACTGGTGCAATCATGTTCAGACTACCGTTTATTTTTAGCTAGCACAAACTAAACATAAAGAAAGACTTTGTCCAACCTTTACACAACGATGGACACAAGTCGACCACATCGGCATCAGCTATCATTGAAAAGGCTATAGAGAGGACTGCCACTCTTTCTGGGGCACGTGTTTAGATTCTGACCACGTCCCAGCGAGAGCACGTATCTCTGTGCGTTTTGCTGGTCTCAGAAAGGTCACACCAGGTAAACCCCTCACATATCAAATCGAGTCCAAAAATGCTAATATTGCACTAACAGATGGTGTGGGTAAGAATTTAGTCGCCCACAACCAACAGATTCATCCCGAAATAGCTAGAAACGATTTTGAAGCAGGTGTAAACGCAGCAACGTTATTTGCATCTAACTTCAATCGAAGGGTTATGAAAGACCAATGGATCTCTGGAGCTTATAGCGAACTAGTGAAGACTCTAAACCTCATTCCAGCAGGCTTGGAGAATGACGAAGAGCGACGGCAATTGAAACGTAAACTGGCAAAGAGTCTGCGCAAGGATCGTGAACAGTGGTGGTCAACAAAAGCAAAGGCTATGAAAGCACCAACGGCGGCAGCGAGCAGTAGTAGATAACTGTTTCGATTTACTTAGGATACTGGTATTAAGTAATCGGTGGTTAGTGAAATTATCTCGGAAAAAGATGGGTCTATGATTCACTCTCAGTTTAGAAGATTGGAGCTATGGACAGAACACTTTCAGGAACAATTCAACTGGCCGACAGTTATTCTTAGCTTACCTACTATCCCTAAGCCACCTGAATGGAAAATTGACACACGTCTCCCAACTCTTAGTGATGTTAAAAAAGCACTTAAAGCGAGGGAAAGCAGCAGGACCTGATACGTTATCTGCCGATATGTTTAAAAATGGAGGTCCAGTCTTATCTGACAGGTTGACTGATATATTAGCCAAAGTCTGGGAACTGAACATCATCCCATCTGACTGGTCTCGCACGTGTTTTAGATTCTGACCAGTCCCAGCGAGAGCACGTATCTCTGTGCGTTTTGCTGGTCTCAGAAAGGTCACACCAGGTAAACCCCTCACATATCAAATCGAGTCCAAAATGCTAATATTGCACTAACAGATGGTGTGGGTAAGAATTTAGTCGCCCACAACCAACAGATTCATCCCGAAATAGCTAGAAACGATTTTGAAGCAGGTGTAAACGCAGCAACGTTATTTGCATCTAACTTCAATCGAAGGGTTATGAAAGACCAATGGATCTCTGGAGCTTATAGCGAACTAGTGAAGACTCTAAACCTCATTCCAGCAGGCTTGGAGAATGACGAAGAGCGACGGCAATTGAAACGTAAACTGGCAAAGAGTCTGCGCAAGGATCGTGAACAGTGGTGGTCAACAAAAGCAAAGGCTATGAAAGCACCAACGGCGGCAGCGAGCAGTAGTAGATAACTGTTTCGATTTACTTAGGATACTGGTATTAAGTAATCGGTGGTTAGTGAAATTATCTCGGAAAAAGATGGGTCTATGATTCACTCTCAGTTTAGAAGATTGGAGCTATGGACAGAACACTTTCAGGAACAATTCAACTGGCCGACAGTTATTCTTAGCTTACCTACTATCCCTAAGCCACCTGAATGGAAAATTGACACACGTCTCCCAACTCTTAGTGATGTTAAAAAAGCACTTAAAGCGAGGGAAAGCAGCAGGACCTGATACGTTATCTGCCGATATGTTTAAAAATGGAGGTCCAGTCTTATCTGACAGGTTGACTGATATATTAGCCAAAGTCTGGGAACTGAACATCATCCCATCTGACTGGTCTCAATCGCTGATCGTTCTAATCTACAAAAAAGGACAGAAATCCTCTTCTAATAATCACAAAGGAATCAGTTTGACTAATATAGTATTTAAAATATTATCATCTATAAATATTCAGCGTTTATCCAACACTAGAGAACAGAATTGTCGGGAAAACCAGTCTGGCTTCAGACCTGGAAGTAGATGCAATGACCAAATATTCACCATGCTGCAGATTCTCGAACACAGACATATGTATCGTCATCTGACCATAGTTGTATTTCTTGACTTGAAAGCAGCTATCGACTCTGTAGACTGTGAAGTCTTGTGGCAATGTTTGTCATTGAAAGGCGTACCTCAAAAGTATATTAACCTTATAAAGGCTCTTTACTCGGTCACCACCAGTCAAGTCAGAGCATATCGCGAATTGTCACGAGAAATCTCATCCTCAAGCGGGGTTCGTCAATGTTGACCCTTATCCCATTTTTTGCCTAACTTCATCATAGATGTCCTCTTAGAAATCTCAATCACTTCTTTTAACTCCTCAGGAATTAACCACCTTACAGGAAGCCCTCTCATCGACTTAAAATACGCAGACGACATAATCCTATTCGATGAAGACGCTGACAATATGCAGAGTCTCCCGAGCACCTTGAGTAACAATGCAAGCATATTCAGGATGCGTTTCTCCTCTTCCAAATGCAAAATGCTACTCCAGGACTGGTCTACTTCTCCTTAATTAGTTATATGGAGTGAAGTAATTGAATGCGTTGACTGCCTCACTTATCTCGGAAGTCTCATCACTCCTGGTGGGTCGGTGTCTGACAAAATCTCAGCGCGGATTCAGAAAGCCCGATTGGCATTTGCCAATTCACACCACTTCCACCGCAGACCAGATATACGTCTCTCAACGAAAGGGTGGGTGTACTGCACAGCTGTCGACGCCGTTTTAACGTATGGCTACGAAACGTGGGCTATGAAAACGCGAGATACGCGCCGACTTCAGGTATTTGACCATAGAAATGTTTGTAGCATCGCTTGTATATCATGGAACAGTTGAATAAGTAATATTGAGGTTAGAAAATAGGCTCTTGGGAATATGGTAAATCAATCGAAGAGGTTATTAACCTTCATCGACTGAGATGGTCTGGACATGTGTTGTGCATACCCAACCACCGCCTGCCTGGTTGCGCGTTGTTGGATACGGTTTAAATAGGATGGAAGAAGGGTAGGGGCGGACAAACCAAAACATGGCATCAGTTCATGGAGTTTTTGACTGTTCGTCTAAGCCATGTTGGTAGATGCAAACCACCTGGTTGGGGTCTGCGTGATGATCAAAATGAATGGCTGGAGACACTTGGCGATATGGCTCAGAATCGGTCAGAGTGGCTTAAGTGTATTTACTCTTTGTTTTCATCTGGATCTTAAATTCAACCATTCTTCTCTTTACACCTTTACTTTTGATATACCAGACACCTAACGAAGATTGTCTACCTTCGAGAACTGTGCTTTTGAGCATCATTTCAATTATTATAACTGTGGGCTGTTTAAACATTTCATTTCTATGACTGTTATGTTCCCCTTGCCCGGTTCTCTCGTTTGTATATTTACTCTTGGCGTATTGTTTACTATGAACTACGCTTACTTAATTGTGTACAAGCTGTACTCATTCACCGCCACTCTTCCCTTTGTTCTGTATCAATGTTAGATTTATGATTGTTTTACCGTATGTATATATTAACGCATGATTAAAATATAATACGTTCTCGGTTCTAGCTCTCTTTGTCTTCCTGTTCTCAATTCTGGTTATTCTATTGTCGGCCTTGGGGGGGCTGAGTGGGCCAAGGTCAATCGCACGTAATCAACTAGGCACACATTTTATTGGTGTTCACGTCCACCAACCAAAAACATCCATCCTCTCTTTCTCATTCACGTTACAACAACTTTTCTCTTCCTTCTTTTACTATGTTGTTGTACTACCTTTGTAAATTTTATCTCGTAGTGTTAATGTGGTAAATCAAATTGAAATTATTGGGCGTATGTGCCCGGTTCTACGTTGTTGATAAGTGAATGAATAAGTATCCTTGGATACACAGTCCAGAAGTGCGAACCTAATTCATTATGGCCTTTAAGTATTGCAAGTGTTTATCATGTTTCGTACGAATCACTTTCAACCGGTTTAATTTAAATTCAATAATGTTTCACTGATGGTTTGCACGGGAAGATTTAAAGTTTTAGTTCTATGTATCGCATTTTAATTTAAACAGCCAAGTTGTCATCATTACAAGACGTCATATGGTTGGGAGACTACAAACGGTCAGTAATAAGTGAAGGTCAATTTATAAAACATTGTGAAAGGCTCTATTTACATTTCTCATCATTTCAAATATTGTTCATATATATTCTGCCTACTAACAAGTAGCATAAAATAATATTAAACATTTATTGAATTTTATACAGTTCGATACTAACAGCCATAACGTGCTGTAAGGATTCGTGCGATAACTGTATATATTCAAGATAGTAAATGTTAAAGCTTCGAAAATTACAAACCCAACAATCCCTAGTGATTAAATCAATCTATGGTCAGATATCATGTATGGTTGACATCAAGATGTCAACTATAGTCCATAAGTTGACTAATTATAATGAAAATAATCCCCAGAATGTACTTTCATGAAATTGGATTTGTAAGGAAAATATTCGTTATCAAATCCAGGAATGAAACAAATGCGAAGGTATGTAAACAAAATCGCGGCAGAGTGATATTTTAATGTAATGCTTGTTTTAGAATTGGTTATACTCTTAATCCTGTAGAATTAGTGTTTAGCTTTAGGATTAGTAATAGGGTTGTGGATAGCGGTTAGTACTTGCAAATAGTAATCTATAGACAGCATAAAAGTTTTGTTTTGGTGAAAAATCAACATATTCGTGTACGTTTATCCGTTCTTTGCTATGAATTATTTATTCGCACTTATTGTTTCCTAATTTATTGAATAAGGTTAAGAATTTCTAAGGGTAAAAGTATTCTCGAATTTTATCTAATAAATAAAGCCAACTTATAGTTAAAAGTGTAGTCAAATTTTTTAATAAAAATCATCTACCAGGAGTAAATAGTTCTTCGTTTGACATTTATTACAACGTACATTTTCATTAGAGTGAGTTTACGAACAAACTTGGTAGCATTATTATTGGAAGCTCCTTTGAACTCTTCAGGAATGTTTTCAGTGGTTAAGAATTTACTCGGTATCTCCTACTCCAAATCCTTTAAAAAATTGATGTTTCATAGGCCGACTGAATGATAATCACGCATTGTAACTAAAAATATCCTTAGTTTTGTATATAAAATATACTTTCAAAGTAAAGCTTTCATTTACACTTTTCATCTTTTTTCTTCTGTTTACGGATCATATGTACTAGTTCCTATATCTTGAAAGGCGTTGTCAAACGTGTAGTTAACAGATGTATCACTTATTAACCCGAATCCACTCATCACTCCGATTTCATATTGTTTTTCGTCAAACCATAGCGCAAACTGCAAACGGAACGGTAAATTTCAAACAGAAGAATCTTTTTATAAGAAATACAAATTCAACTTATAGAAACAGATGTCATAACTTATATGCAACTTACAGAATTCCATGATGAACTTGTGCCTATTCCACCGACTGTATAATTTGTATTTGAACCAATTTTATTTGGTGACCTACGTGGATATTGTGGAAGTCCTGAGTAAGATGAAGCCGATGCACCAGTTGAACCACTATTGCTACCTACATTAACACTACTGCTACCACTTCCGATATTACTTGAATGAACCTGTGTACGAGTTAAGTACCTTGATGGTTTTGATGTATCCGTCTATAGCAATAAATGAAGAGAGAGAATGTAATTTAATAGGCAAGTGTAATGTACTTTACTATATGGTATCTCTAATAGCACAATGTGATGAACTGGAAGTGAAATATACTACAACTTTCTGCAAGATCAGGGGTTTGACAGCAGCTCTAACATAAAGCGATAGAGGAGAGATTATAAAAAAGAATGCTTTTGGAATAAGTGCATTATATAAGTGTATTATATCCTCACTCATATTTTTAGTCAACATTTCTGTGTAGGTCAGAAAACAGAACATAGATATACCATTGATTTTGTGTAAATAAGCACTCAGTTTACATAATTATATCTTCATAATCTCCTAGAGTTTTCTCTTTTGAACAATGGCAAGACCAACTGCCTGTATCAAACACGACGCATGTAATCCATTCTGTTATTCATAAGTTGGGAAACAAGCTGGCTCAACTGCGAAATACCACATTTTCAGGATAGACATTTATAACTAATTATAACTATTCGACTAGTTATACAGAATTACAAATTTCTATATACTCTGCCTGATAAATAATACGCTACTCAATAACAGAATGCCAAATGTTCTGGGTATTCGTTAACCTAAGATTCATAACTACAATCCCAGCTTATTCTCTTTAAAATAAAAAACTGTTTAAGAATACATTGTCAATATAAAAACGGATGTATATACACACGTACACCATTATATAAACGTATAAATGGATAGTGGATAATTGTTATTACGTAATGGAATTTGATAAAATGCGATAGATGTTCATGAGCAGATGATGAACTCACTTATAATATCAGTGAAAATGGATTACAGTACTGAGACAACTCGGTGATTAAGAAATTCAACTTTCAGCCACTAGGTTACAAGTCCTAAACCTCACCTTACTTAGTTCACTCTCAGCAAAAAAGTATTATCACCTTAAAACTTGTTTATGATTTGGAAACAAGTACACAATTCTGTACGTTGTGAGTTGAAATGATGAATAAAATAATGCACTACAAATGATTCCAGTATCATTTCAACCTCATTTCAGTGGCTGAATTACATTAGCGTTTTATGATTTTAGACAAATAAGGGAAAGAACAGGTTAAACGGATGTCTGTACGCATCTACAGTGTTTAAATACTACTTTACGCAAACATGTACTGATCAAACAGATAATTCAAAGGTAACACGATCCACAGTGAATAAATTCTAAAGGACAAGTTATACGCTTGAAATGAAATACATAAATTCATATATTTATGCTTCAAAAAAACCCCCTAACTATAATTCTAAGATAGAATTGTAGAACATTTAGAATTTTGTTTGTTTTAGGGAAAAACATCACAACTAATGGATTCCATAATCGGAACTATTTACATTGGTAATACGTGGATCGATAACGAATTATATTGGCTACCTTAAATCTCGATGAGTTATGGAATCAGAAGAAAAAACTGGACCTGTAACCGCGAATAAGTGGCACATAATAAATGACAATGAAAAATAATGGTTAAATAATTTGTGTCAACTTGCTCAACGGGGTAAATTGTAAAGGAGGATTATTGTGACGATGGTGATACATGAGTAAAATGTAGAGTAAAAAATACTCTACTTTGCCGAGCGGTGACATGAAGAATTAATTTCCGCTTCATCAGCTTCCTATGATAGCAAACCAATCACTACATAATACTGAAACTCAGCTTCACGTTCGAATGAATACCACTAAACTATCAAAACAATTTCTATAGTATTTTCTCATAAAGTATAACCGTACACACATTAGTGACTGTCGTTCAGATGAGTTTTCACGGTTCTTATGAGAAGTCATAAAGTGGTGCAGTAAGTTCAGCCATGCTTGAAGTAAAGGAGTTAGCACCTATGTTATAGGTTGAATGTCACGAGATGACAGAAAATGACTAAGGTTATCAATTTATACCAGTGGGTTTCAACTTATTAATCTGAAAATGAAGTCCTCATCAGGCGACCTCTGGATGCTCTAAGTTCGACAAGTTTATGGAAAGATTATTTATATATAATATCTAAGATGTCGCAAACTAAAATCAGGTAACTGCACAATGATTTGTCGTTTCTGGTGGATGTCTAGCAGATATCAGTTTGTCATGTTAACAGACACTGAAGGTAATTAATTGAGAATATTAGATGAATGTTTAAAATGTAAGTTATTTATTTATAAACTAAGATATGAGCAATTATTATTATTACTGACGACAAAACGCTTAGAAATTCTTAGAAAAGTGAATATGATGCTTAAAACTGATCACTTGAAAAGTGACGTGATTAAGAATATTTGACATTATTGACAGAAATCTAATCAAAAAAAATAAATATTTCTGTCTATTAATGAAGTTTACATCATAACTTAAATGTAAGCACACATGAACAACATGTCAATAGAACACAATCTTGTATTATTAACTTGAAATGTATTGTTTACTTGTGTATACGTGTGATTACGTTATGAGGTGAGATTTTATAACTTTATTCATAGAAAGAATGTTTATTAGTCACACAAAATACTCTTTTCTCATAATTTAGTTATTCGGTGTTATACACCACTGGATAACCTGATCTACTAACTGAAAATTCTAAATGTCCTGGAGTTTGGTATCCAAAAACGTCATAAACGCCGATCGTTGAGTAATCACATATTAGAACAGTTCTCTAGTACTTCATGCTTGTCAATCGTTGTTTAACTAAGACCGGTCCATGATGTGCAACTTCAAAAATAGTAACTCCTATAATATTCAGTAGTAATGTTATCTATTCACCGAGAGGTATTGACGTAGTTCTAGTTACGCTTCTTAAAGATATTTTACTAATCAGTAGTATGCATAAATTCGAACTAAGTAAGAACAATAACTGACACACAATAATATGCATTCACTTTTATTCCTTTAGTTCTCATAAACTGTATTACAATCCTAATTTCTTATTGAATTATAACATTATCATAGTAGCTAATCATGTGCATCGATAATGTAAGGTCATTTATAAAGTCGAAAGCGAAAAGGTGGTGACAGTATAATTAAGTAGGATTTGAAAATGAATAAAATATAGAGGAGGAGGATAGTATATGATATGGCACATACATGTGAACTGATATGTGAGGATTTCTCGATTTTCCTTTAATTGAAAGAACTGTTAGTATCATTTAAGATTTTAAACTTAGTCACTGGATAAGTAAGCTTTATTGGTGAAGGTGCACTGTGGTTACTCACTTACTTACTCCAGTTACTCCTCACTGAGGAGCATAGGCCACTCGCCAGTAGTTTCAAATGAATTGTGTCCTGAGCAATCCTTTCCAGCTATTTCCAGTTGCTGTTCATCTTCTGATATCTGCTTCCAATTCTCGACGAAGTGTGTTCTTTGGCCTTCCACTTTTCCGTTTCCCAACAGGGTTCTAAGTTAATTTTTTCTCGTGATTCAGTCTGATGATTTATTCAACGTATGTCCTATCCATTTCCAACGTCTTTTCCTAATTTCCTCTTCGGCTGGAAGTTGGTTTGTTCTCTCCCATAGTAGACTGTTATTGATGGTTTCTGGCCAACGGACATTCAATATCTTGCGTAGGCAGTTGTTTACAAATACTTGTACCCTTTTCATGATATTTGCAGTAATTCTCCACGTTTCAGCTTCATACAGCAGAACTGTCTTGACATTCGAAATGAAGAGTTGAACTTTGAGGTTGGCCGACAGTTGTTTTGAGTACCATATATTCTTCAACTTTAGGAATGCTGGCTTTGCCTTGCCAATCCTTGTTCATCGATGATGATTCCCTGGTAAGCGAAAGTATCCACTTCTTCCAGAGTTTCTCCATCAACTTGAACTGGGTTGGTTCTCCCTGTGTTATGTTTGAGGATCTTGCTCTTTCCCTTATGAATGTTTAGGCCTACTGATGCTGGGGTTGCTGCTACATTGGTTGTTTTCACTTGCATTTGTTGGTGTGTATTAGCTAAGAAAGCCAGACCATCCGCGAAGTCTAAATCATTGAGTTTCATCTCACTTGTCTGCCTGTAGCTCTCCTAGGGTTACTACCTGTCCCAAGCCCGGGTAAACGAGGAGAGTTGGGCATGAGGCTAGCATCGCCATTCCGTAAAACCCAAGCTTGCCAAAAAAACGCTAACCAGATTAAACAAACTATTTCCTCTGTGATTAACGAGTCCCGTATTTTCATTACCTCTGAAGACAGTACATATGAAGCCAGCTTTCTTTCCAAATGTATCGTTCTTGAAATATTCATTTGATGGTTTGAAATACTTATTAATAAGTCTTTATGGGTATCTCTTATCACGTAGACACTTTCTAATAGCATCAAATTCTGTTTGTAGTCTTTCGTAAGGGTACAGTTTTTAAACCCGACTGATTTCCAAACTCTACTTATTCACATTGTCACCACCATTTCATCTATTCAATGCTAAAATTTAATAAGAAATTAAGATTGTAAAGCAAATAAGTTAATTATTGTCCTTGCTTTATTCAAATTCATAAAGAGAACTTATTGTATCAGATATTTAAGTGAATAATAATATATAATAATATGTATAATAATAATACATATGTAGTAATAATATATAATAATATATAGGTGAATAATTGAATGCAGTGGAAAGTTGATGACACCTATCCTATGGATTCTCTATATAGTGTTCACTTAATAGTTAGCTCACGGTAATTGTATACTGTTCTAACTGTAAGTCCCAACTTATGTCATTAACTGCTGATGCATCACTAATTATTCACAAATTACAGTCGATCGTATGCCTATTATACTATATCCTCCCGTTAAGTGCCTCTTGTAGATTACAATTTATTGCTTACAGGTTATTGAGTTCTTACTAATAATATTTTCATAAATCAGTTAGTTCTTTGTTACATTATAATTGGACTGGTTGAATGGGTTGGTCCACGCTAGCATATATTACATCTGCTATTTGAACACTAATCATATTGGAACATTAAGCATCAACAAATACAGTTTAAGTTTACTTGCGACTAGCAAGTAAAATCCAGGACCCACGTTTCGTCCTACTTGGAATTCGTCAGCTGTATGTACCTGCACCCCAATCTTGATGTTCACACAGGGACTCGAGCGCAGTCCGCAATAAATCAATGGGGACATACAAATTCGTCTTAACTACATATACACCCGTTCCGCAAATGTAACTGTTTGGACTCAGTAGTCTATTGGTGAACAAGGTGACGATTGGCACGAAATAAACAGAACTTGAATCCTGGTGTGAACATCAACATTAATATGCAGGTGCATCTAGCTGATGAGCCCCAAATAAGACGAAACGCATGTCCTAGATTCCACTTGATAGTCACAATCCAACTTAAACAATACTTGTAATTCATCGCTATATCGAGGCAATCCACCGAGGATGTACACATAATAACAGAGACTGACCAGCTTCAATCCATAATAAATCACTGTGAAGAAACAAATTCGTCCTAATTATCAACAAATACAGTTCTCATGTTAGTAGGGAAACAATTATTATTAATTTAAGGCAATCTATTAGCATAATTAGAGGGTATCATGACTAGTGGCCATTTTTAAGTGTAGACACAAGTGCAATTTTAATATAGAACAGAAAGTAATTAAAAATGACTTGAAAGTCAAAGAGACGAATCAGCCAATACGAATGGAGGAAATTACTGTAAGTTTTAGAGCGAAAATTAAAAAAATGAATAAGTTTAGTCTTTTCTCACATAAAATGTGCTGAAGAAATAATTTTATATACCATTGAGAGAAATTAGATTTTCTGTCATTATAAAGTAAAATCAACAGAGTTAAACGTGCCATATACTCAATCGTTTTTGTGCAGTTTATACATGCCACATAAATTAATCCGTTTTTCGTTTCAATTTACTTTGTTTATAGTAAGTTTAAGAAGAAGAAATCACTTTGTTATTAGTTGATGTAAAGATAGGCGAACTGATAAAATAACAATAGTAAGTTAGCTAGCAATTTCCATACATGGTATAGACTTTTTAAATGTTGATACATTTTTTATGTCAATTTTTTATGATTCTAAACAACATCACTTGGACTTTGTCTAATGAGTTGTATCACGATACTTTTACAACATTCGAGACAGAAAACTACTAAACTGCAACAAATTTCATTTACTTTTCGAAATTGAGTTGGATAACCTCAGATTCGACATAATTGAACTCCGCTGATCACATGTCACAAGAGATCCAGAAGTTGAAGTTTCTACAACACTAAATAACAGTCACTATCCACTCCCTAGTGAATAACGTCAGACGGTAACTCCTGAAGGTCTAATAAAATGACTTTATAAGTAGGGTTCAACAATGTCGACTATCAGGAATTAACCCACTTATATCAGTAGATGAGGTTGTGCAATTATATCGAGAATTGACTAAAGTTAAAAAAGCCTACTGTCAGATCTCCGCCGGCCCACAGATCTAACGGCTATTGATTATTACTGTGAAATGCTTTCAATTAAAGCGAACACTGCATATTCGTTGAAAGTGGTTTCAAAACCAGTATATCATGTAGATATGACTATTAAATCACCCCTGTACTGCACCTACACTATGAAATATTCTAATAATAGTAATTCTGTATAGTGATCATTATGGACGATGACAATATTATTACAACAATGAATACATGTTGATTGAAATTTATGCCCAGAAATTCTTAATGATGATTAGATATATAGTGATTAAATGGAGTTAAACTGACCAACTTACTGTGAAGAAGAAAAAGGAATGCGTTCTTGAAGTAAAAACAGTGTGTTTTCCAATAAACTATAATTTACGATACGTTAGCTCTTAATAGATTTACGATCGCTTTGTAAGATGTAATATTTCTTTATTTTAATATAGATTATACTTTATAGTATTATTGATGGATACTGTGAAATTTGTTAGGTTTGAAGTTTCACACCACAAACCAACTTTAGTTTCGATGACGATTAAAAACTATGAAGCATTGAAGAGTGAACAACTGCAATTGTACCGTTTAACAAACTCAAGATCATCGAACTTCGTGGTAAGCATATAATACATCATCAGTATTCAGTGATTAACTTTTTCAACTTTGACCAGTTTATGATATTATGAGAATCTGTCCAGTGTCACTTACCGGTAATTCAAATTCGTTCAAAGTGATCAGTAATGTGAAACATCATAGATGCAATTATCAATAAATACGAATGTACACCATACGTGTATGAAATACAAAGAAATTTTACTCTTGTCTATATATATATATATATATATATATATATATATATATATATATATATACAGAGAGAGGGATAGTTAAAGAGAGTGCATATAGAAAACGTTAATATATAAGGTATATATATAAATATACCTTTATTAAAGAAAATAAATCTGTTTAACTTGTATGCATACAATTATTTATAAAGCTTTTATGCTGAAGTGGTCAGCAATAAACTCTTCATCTGTTTTTTTCTTCACCTTTATGCTAACGTATATGTACATTCACTGATTTCTGAATGGTGACGGATGTGGAGTTTGTCTATTCGTAATTAGTATCGGTTGAATTATGTTGACCAAATCGATATGAAATTTTTAGCTAGTTTACAGTGGATATGTCATGCGTTATTGGGCTGGCATTTAAACATAATGATATCTTACTTTGATGACTGAAGATTGACTGGGATGATGATTCTGAATCCAACCTCAAAGTACAAATAAGTTAACATAGCGGATATGCTACATTGATAATAATCACAAACATAATAGGAGGTCTTTAAACGATCACTTATAAAATTTACCTAGTAGAAGAATTTCATATTCTGTTAATTACATGATTGATAATTAATCCAAGTGTAATCATGTTGTGTTTATCAGAAAAAGATTCACTATTATTTGAAAACATTTAATGGATCCCCCTTGAAAAAAAGAATGTATACAGATATACCCAGGTTGTTATTAGAAGAAAACCTTCTAGAATCCATAGTCATACCAAAATTATGTTGAGAACAGAAATCACCGTTCATTGTGTGCCAGATAATTAACCGATATTAAGCATTGAGTGGTCTAATATTAACAGTTAAATAATCAACTTTAACACTATCCTGGTTATCACTTAACTACCTCTAACCAATCAGTCATCAACAATTGGGAATATAACATTAATCTGTTTGAGTTCAGGTTGTTTACATCATAGAGGAAAAAATTAATAAGTGTACTACAGGTTTTCAAATATCAAACTAATATCAGTACTGTACAAAATAATTAAAATTATTGGACTTGATCATTAGAAACAAGTTAAAAGCAACAAACTTAAAGTACTTCCGTATCGAGTATCTATCACTAGTGGTGATACTTTTGTTCCCCCCCCCTCCCCATTGTCATAAACAGGTATATTACAGATAATGTTTTCATGAAGCAATAAATTCCGTCTTTATTCCGGACTTCCGAAAATGAATTTTTCTTAAATAAAATCTGTAAAACGGAAGTATAATGAAGAGCCCATTGGCTTTCAAAATGGAGTTTCAGAGCAGCATGCATAGTTCGGCTTAACATGTTGGCTATTGATTGGGTAATTGTTAATTTCAATTAAAACGTGTTAATAATGCATTTGCAAGAAAAGGAACAGCTTCAGATGGTCGTTTTTCGCGAATTTGGTGAACAGATGCATCTAATTAAGATATGAATTTGGAATATAGGATAACCTTTTAGTTTTAGGATTAGGATAAACTTGTATATTCCCGTTGATTTGTTATAGACTGAAGGGATGTAGGTATATCCAGCCGATGAGTCCCAAATATGACAAAACGCGCGCCCTGGATTCCACTTGCTAGTCACAATCCAACTTATATAACCTTTTAGTTATTTATATTATGGGATTCACTTATGCGGCAGCAGGTAAAATTCCTGAGTAAAATTTTTAGACAATTACGATAATTAGCAAGTCTAAATTTATGAGTTAAACACAGTGATAACGCTTAAAGCATGCGAATTATTAATAACACATAGTTTATTTCGTCATACATCCCTAATGAAAATCAATGTAAGTAAACAAGATAATTGTGTGTAGATATGCTTTAGGATTAGTGAAAACACGATTTTCGTGAGGGAGTCACAATTGGATGGTTCTTATTTTATTGTTGATGCAAAAACCTAGTTTGTTTTCTCACCTTATGTACAAATACTAAATACTATTCGTAGCTACCATTTCGAACTTTAAATCTTTTGACGCTAAATCGTGTTCGTAAATAGAAATCCAAATCCCATGACTAAATTGTAATCCGATATTCACATTTAAATTTCGCGCAATTGTCAATAGTAGGTGTTTTGGTGCTGATTGGCATAAACGTGTAAACCAACTCTATCTTTTACTACAATGAAACGATTATATACGAAAAAAACTTACTTATTAGTGAAAAATAAAGTATTTGCCTAACCATTTTACGTATTTGCCTCAAATGAATAGTTCAGTGGACAACTTAAGCTAAGTACAACACAAATATTACAATGCATTTTATCACTAAGACGTTTCTTAGTTATCTAACGTATTCAAGGGAATTATAGCATGGATTATAACAAAATGATTCAGATATTGTTGGTTTTGAAGATTTTATATCACGGAATGATCTTGGTTAGACAACCACTGAAAGCTAATACGCATTGAACAGTACCTTATAATAGCAATTGTTAAGTGCTTACATGTGATTAACGTTGACGAATGATTCCTTGAGTTTTAGTGATAATCTATGATCAGTGACGTCCACTTAAGCAGTGTATATCGGTAAGTTAATATTATGAATGGCCTGAATTTGCTAATATAACCCAGTAAATAAGATCACTGTGTGTTTTAGAGTTCTTGCATTCTATCTCAAGTGAAGTTATGTATTCACTCTGCTGAAGGGTTGTATACTACAGTACTTCTTAGTTTTCAATGTATTTAAAGCCAACTAACATTTTATAAACTGAATTATTCAGCCATAGTTCATTATTAAAAGCTCTTATTTCAACTGCAAAATCCAGTGCTACGTAAACTTAAAGTGTAATAAGTATCATGTGATAAATTTGATTTTCTACATCATTGAGGTCATCATCTTTATACAATATTTATCTTCATTACTATGACAAAAAGAATGATATCACTTACTTCTACAAAAACTTTAATGTTTAGCAACATTAACTGATTAATTAACGTACGTTTATCTGTGTACGTTAGAGTCACATGCAATAATACTTCAATGTACTTGTATCAATTACTTTCAGTTATGTGTATTTTTACTGATTTATTTCCGATGGAGAATGTTTCAATCACATTTAAACATAACAACAGAAATCATTTTCAATGTAAAAGTAGTATATAATTAACTGATATATGATATTAACATATATGATATGTGATTTGCATGGTAACAGTGTAAATTACATATGGTGTCTACATGTGTAGTTATTTGGTTTTTCACTTAAAAAATAAATGCTGTTATTACACAATACTCTCAAAATTTTGATTTACTGTATTACCTTTAAAGAACACTTACGAATAAATGCTGTTTTATACAATTTGTTCCTTGTAAAAATGTGAATAAAGTAGGAACGATAACATATGTGGAATACTTTGAACTCAGTCGGTGTTCCGTTGCATTCTCCTTCATCACTTACATGCAGGATATTGGTTTTAGATAATTCAGAATATTAATGTGCATGTAGATTATGACTTAACGAGTCTAACAGATAATAATAGACTGTTTAGAAAGTGAAGCTGTGAAGAAGTTGAATTTATAATATTTATAAATAAATTACGTAATATGAAAAGTGATTCAAAGAATAGTTCAAACGAGTAAGAGTTCTAACATATAGTTGAAAAGGTTTATGTAATTGTGAACATACATTTGTTAAGAATGTATGAAGGAACAAAATAGAAATGTAGGAATATAACTCACTCCTACGTGACCCTTTGAATTGTCCTTTGAATCTCTTTTCATATTACGTAATTAAACTCTTGAATATTTATTTAATTTATTTATAAACATTATTAAATTCAACTTCTTCACAGCTTCACTTTCTAAACAGTCTATTATTATCTGTTAGACTCGTTAAGTCATAATCTAAATGCACATTTATATTCTGAATTATCTAAAACCAATACTCTGCATGTAAGTGATGAAGGAGAATGCAACGAAACACCGACTGAGTTCAAAGTATTCCATAAATAGCAAAAAGAAACTAAATATATATTATCAATGTGAATTTTTTTTTAAATGGATTCTACGTTGATTGTGAATGTACTTTTGTTATGACAGATTACATTTAACATGAAAATTTGGGTTTTTAGCTGGTTATCCGATATAATGATAAGCTGTTCAATTGTGTTAAATGTATCTCATTTCTGAATTCTAAATAGGCTTCAGTAACTTGACATAGTATTAGATATCAAAAACCAGAAACCGAAACCTATTATATTACTTCACTTAAATAACGCATATATACTTCATAATGGGCTTGTCTAATATTGAGAAGTATAGTTAATGATTAGGGTTGACAAGATTTAACGCTTCATTCTTAACAAATGACGTATGGCAAAGGTAAGTGGTAGCTGAGAGCCGTTAGAAAGGAGCAAGGGTAGAACTTAAATTATAACCCAAAATTTTTAAATTGATTAATCATAGATGCACATTTAGTGTCTAGGTTGCCCGGAATTTGAATCGAAAATGCATCATGTAGACGGTATACCATAACAAGAATTTAATATTTAGCCTAAAGATTTGGAATATTGGTCGACGTGTCTTTTAGTGTTGAAAATATGATGTTTTTTTCAGGCTTGAAGGTCAAAAATAGGTTTCCAATTAAGAATAGCCGAAGAGGGCGACTTTCCACTTTAACAAGTAGCTACAGGTCTGTCGACACATTCAAAAATAAATTAGATCAACTGAGAAACGCCTATCAACAGGGCTAACACACCAAATCCATCCATCTGTCCAAGTTGTACTAAAAGCGAAGGTTACTCAGTGAGCCAAAATATTGGCGCCAAATAATAAAATGTTGCGAAAGACAGTATGAAAAACATTTGGGGAAATGTTTCAAATCGCTGGACCTTGCAACAGGTTGCTTAAAGTTTTACGTGCTACAGTGTTTTATGTTACATTTTACCCAGTAAAACAGTACTACTAAGCTTAAGTTTAGAAACAGGATTGGGACTTTCGACTGAAAACAACATTTATCATATAGATTAATATACGCAATAGGATTTAGAAATTTTAGTTAAAAGTGGAATAATGCAAAAATCGCAAGATATGAGTAGAAGTGACGCAATTCAAGAATTGGTATTTAAGATTATGAATTTCTTGTACGTTAGGATTTAAAGTAACAATTAGGGTTATTGCCTAAATGACACATCAAGTAATATTTACTAATAATCACATTGTTATTTCGGAATAGGTTTTTGCGTATATATATATATATATATATATATATATATATATATATATATAATTTAAAGTTGGAACTTTTGCGACGTGTATCTGTTTGTGGAGAAATCTTTGCCTTTTTGCAAAGATTTTCATTGGGATGCAGGTAATATGGTGATGAGTCTTCACTTTGGATTCCTTGTAGAACGATCCAACAAATTTTCAGTCATTTTGATAAATTTCATTATCTGTTTCTGTGGTATGGCAAAGGAAACGTCACTACAAATTATGATTTATTTATTTACCATAAAAATATTTATATTCATAGTGATATAAGTATTTTTTTCTCGATAAACTATTTATTCATAAATACTCTATTTTCATTGGTTTAAAGTGGTTACTGAATTGAAACGATGATTGGCCCATTCATAAAATAAGAATCCATAACTTCGAGTATCGCGTATGATCATTTCTGTACTGTGCTCTAGCATCTTAAAGACTGAAATGCATTTAAAGTGGTCTCGAAGTAAACATAATATATTTCAACCACTCAGCAAATAAGTGATGTGAATAAAATACTCTTTGTTATGAAAGAATTTATGGCAGTGATTAAACGATGAGCTTTGTGTGTTTCGAAAGACACTGTTGATGATGGTGGCACTCATATATCATTTATGAATTCTTGTTTTACCCGTTACATTAAAAGGTTACATGGCATTTTTTATAGAAATAAAACATCTTTTGACTCATACAAAATTCGCAACTAGGGCACTGTTCTTAATGTCTTTAATTAGCACTCATTAATATAGTTCAATTGGGATGGTTATTTTTGTGGAGATTGGTTATTTTATTTGATTGAATATATCACAGATTGATGTTGGCAGGGTACCATTGACAACAAGGGAGCACTGGACAGCTGTTTCGTTCTAGTGTGGAACTCCTCAACAGTGCACACCCCAGATTCCTCACCAGGGGCTTCAGGTTGACGCAAACGCCTAACCATCTGCACCACTGGGTCGGCATCCAATGGTAAAATTCCCACTTCCATCGTGGTGACTGGTGGAGTTCAGACTTACCGGGAGTGAGACAGTTATCACCAATCACAATGGTTGATCGTCGCGCTACATATCACAAATTCATGGAAGTGGAAATTCTACCAATGGATGCCGACCCAGTGGTGCAGATGGTTAAGCGTTCACGTCAACTTGAAGCCCCTGGTGCGGAATCTGGGGTGCGCACTGCTGAGGAGTTCTACTCCAGAACGAAACATCTGTTTAGTGGTCCGTTGTTTTCAATGGTACCCTGCCAACATCAATCTGTGATATATTCACTCATTAATATGTTTATATTCTCTTTTGTCTTTTATCTACCTAACAGTAGGCTTACACCTTTATAAGCATTGCTATGAAATGTCATTCTGTTTCATTTGTTTCATAGTTTCATATTACTGAGTGTTTTTATCAGCAATTCGATGTCTTGTAAGTGTATTTACTAATGTTAATCACATTAAAATTAATCATTCATCCAATATACGATAGTCAACACACCGATTTAGTGAATGCGCCATAACCTTAAAGTCGCTATCTCAATCCTTACTGGTTTACGACTACGTTGAACTTAACCACATATCCAAATGAAAATTATTTCCATAGGTAAACTTATCAGCTTAATAGAACCATAAGATTATGATAATAATTATCATGAAATTTAACGAGTATCAAGAGATATAAAAAAACACCATTGGGATTCAAGTAATATGCTAATTAATGTAGATTATCAACATCACTAAATCATGAGCAAAAGTGAAATATATATAATTTGTTGATGTCTCTGCTAATCGGTCTGATTCCTATTTAATATCTTTCAGTAATTATACCCAAAACTAGTTCTCGAACAATCACAAACTACCATTTTTCAAATAGGAATCAATTACAAAGTTTTAAAGAATGTTGTATTTCAAATAACAATCAGACTAGTACAATATACCAAATATGTATGAAGTCTGAACTTTCAAATAAACAACGTTAAATATCCAAGAAAATTTTATTTATCTAATTTAGTCACTAGTTATTCACCATAAACAATAAACACCCAACGTATCCATGTAATAATGTATACATCTATCATTATATTGAAGCGAAAAACAACTTAATCTAAAAATAAAAGTTAATGATGTTACACAAACAAACATATATGTACATTTTGATTAGGTTACATCAAACACTTTACTAATGAAAAACAATAATCGGAATCATATGATGTCAGTATGTTAGATACACATGACGAATAATGATATTATATATAAACATATCAATTTAACGGTTTCTAAAGGAATCATAACTTTTATGAAATGAACAGCCTTCCAGTGTAAAATAAATAAGTTGTTATAAGAAAATTCAATTCTATTGAAGAAAATCTGGGTTCAATAACTGTAAACTAAACAATAGCACTCCTAGAAATTATTGTGGATAGTAGTAAAAATATGAGCGTACTTCCAGTTCAGTTTGAGATGCTCAGACCGGATAGAACTGTGTTGAAATTCAGATCGAACAACTATCGCTTCAGGCACCAACGCGTTATCCACTGAACTACTATTTTCAGATAGATAATAGTTCTATCCTCCTCGTTTTCAGTCCTACTCTAACTAAAGTCATTTTATCAAGTAAAATATTAAAATTAAAGAATCTTCACAACCCATTATCACTAACACAAAGGCAATTACTTCTCTGCGGTTTTATTACATTGAAATCATCAATTCTACAGCAATTAAAATTTACGAAAACTTATTAAGTATTATCCTATAAAATAATGCTAGTCATTTGTCTGTCCTGGCTAGATCTAGACTATATGACCAACTTTACTGACAGCCTTCAAAGTTCTACACAGTACGGTGAACATCAGTTCTTAGGATTCTAAGAAGTAGTGAAAAACATCAGTAAGTGATAACGTTAACGATGTGTAATACTAAAAACATCCTGTGTATATTTTCGTTAGTGAAGCATGCTAACATTGAGAAATATACACAACAGAGTCTTCATACAATCAAATGTTACCTCTGAAATTCAAATATTTCTATTTATCATAATAAATGTACTACTAACAGGAATACTTCAGTGACCATTTAGTTTTCGACACTTTTATACTCATGTTTATATAAGATATTTATTGCGACGTGGTTTGGAAATAGGCAACAAGAGACCCTGCTTCACCTAAGTTTCGTGCTAGTTAGCACTCATAAGGCAAGAGATATCTTCTATCTATCCAGTGGAATTCTAACCCGTGTCACCCATGTTAGATTGCGTGATTCAAGAAGGGCAACTAAGATTCCGAAGTCTTTTTCAGAAGACTATATCATTTGCTTTTAGTATTTGTATATGGATTATTTTATTTCTATTATCGTCGTGTTCCCATCGCCCTAACTTTCCATTAGGTTATAATCTTTTGTCATTCAGGAACTATGAATAAGTGACTATGTATCTAACCCCAACCCACCAGTTTCTAATCATTAATGTGTCCGTTTTGCATAAATGATATTCTTCATGTTGGTACACTGCGTGGTCAGATTTTGTTTGTATATAAATGGATGAGTGAAATATAATTTGTCTGATGGTTGATTTAGTTATCTTGTGTTCCAGCTTGAAGATTAGTAGTCATGGGGCAGATGTGTAAGTGTTCTGATCAGTATTATCAATGTCACTGTTTTCTATATATCGTTGATGCCTGATTTTTCAAGATAAAACAATCTAACTTCTCAGTTACCAGAAGGATTATCCAGACTATGAATAAAATCCTCTAGAACTGACATATTTACATTTGGGATGGTTATTTTTGTGGAGATTGGTTATTTTATTTGATTGAATATATCACAGATTGATGTTGGCAGGGTACCATTGACAACAAGGGAGCACTGGACAACTGTTTCGTTCTAGTGTGGAACTCCTCAACAGTGCGCACCCCAGATTCCTCACCAGGGGCTTCAAGTTGACGCAAACGCCTAACCATCTGCACCACTGGGTCGGCATCCAATGGTGGAATTCCCACTTCCATGAATTTGTGATATGTAGCGCGACGATCAACCATTGTGATTGGTGATAACTGTCTCACTCCCGGTAAGTCTGAACTCCACCAGTCACGACTTTTACATTTGATGATCACCGAGTAACAACCAATTTAATATTTAACCAGTATTTTTAATGGTTATCGACTGAAAGTACTCACTTGATAAGGAGGACCAACTAGGTCAAGAAAGATTTCCTCTTGACTACCTACAAGTCAGCTAATATTACAGCATAATGTACTCGATGGTAAGAGATCTAGACTAGTGGTTACATAGTAATTTAATCGGTCAGCACTGAAAAGAGCTATTCTGTCGTCATTCAATATAAGATAATTAATTTAACGATCAAGTTTTGTATGTTAGTATATACGATATAATGAGTAGAAATCATGAGGGTTAGTTGTTAATAAAAGGTAAAATAGAATGAATATAGGTACTTCAATCATTGCACAGATTATAATTCATAGTTAATATAGGAACTTAAAGGTCAAACGTACAATGACAATATGAGGGATCATGATGTAATTTCTGCAAATAGGTGAACGAAAGTCATTAAGATATGAACTGATTATAGAGTGATCACATGATCATAATATTTGTTATTGCTCTCATAATATGATAAATGTGTGAATGTTAGTGGAACTTATTCGGAAGTTAATCAATAAAGGGCAAGATTACGTGTAATTTAAAGATATAGACAGAAGTAAATAGAAAAAATTTATGAAATATTACTTAATATGATATACGGAAAATTAGAGAAGATAAAGTCAGTGGCAAATAAAATAACCATACAAACTGTTTTATCCTGATGAATCTGACTGCATATTTCATATTACCAGTATTTATGTAACATAAAGCAATCACATACATGAGCCTTGCTGTAGATTCAGTTTAACTCTATAAATAGACTGAAACTCTGAGTCCGTTACTGTACAATCAACAACATGCTGCGATACAGAACATTTAATACATTTACATTAACGACCGGTAGGAGGATTAGCAATTATTTTAATTAGATCTGTCCTTAATAATATAAAAGTATATATTCGCGATTGGCTTATAACCATCCTCGTCCACGAGTAAGAATAACGGAGTTTAACATTCACCTACATCAATAGCAACGTAGAACCGGGCACATACGCCCAATAGGTTCAATTTGACATACCACATTAACACTACGAGATAAAATTTACAGAGGTAACACAACAACAAAATACAAGATGGAAGAGTAAAGTAAAGGTGTGTAGAGAAGAATAGTAGAATTTAAGATCCATATAAAAGTAAAGAGTAAATACACTTAAGCCACTCTGACCGATTCTGAGCCATATCGCCAAGTGTCTCCAGCCATTCATTTTGATCATCACGCAGACCCCAACCAGGTGGTTTGCATCTACCAACATGGCTTAGACGAACAGTTAACGACTCCATGGACTGACGCCATGTTTTGGTTTGTCCGCCCCTACCCTTCTTCCATCCTCTCTAAATCGTATCCAACATCGCACAACGAGGCAGGTGGTGGTTAGGCATGCACAATACATGTCCAGACCATCTCAGTCGATGAAGGTTAATAATCTCTTCGATTGATTTACCATATTCCCAAGAGCCTATTTTCTAACCTCAATATTACTTATTCAACTGTTCCATGATATACAAGCGATGCTACAAACATTTCTATGGTCAAATACCTGAAGTCGGCGCATATCTCGCGTTTTCATAGCCCACGTTTCGTAGCCATACGTTAAAACGGCGTTGACTGCTGCGCAGTACACCCACCCTTTCGTTGAGAGACGTATATCTGGTCCGCGGTAGAAGTGTAGTGAATTGGCAAATGCCAATCGGGCTTTCTGAATCCGTGCTAAGATTTCGTCAAACACCGACGCACCAGGAGTGATGAGACTTCCGAGATAAGTGAAGAGGTCAACGCATTCAATTACTTCACTCCATATAACTAATTAAGGAGAAGAAGTAGACCAGTCCTGGAGTAGCATTTTGCATTTAGAAGGGGAGAAGCGCATCCTGAATATGCTTGCATTGTTACTCAAGGTGCTCGGGAGACTCTGCATATTGTCAGCGTCTTCATCGAATAGGATTATGTCGTCTGCGTATTTTAAGTCGATGAGAGGGCTTCCTGTAAGGTGGTTAATTCCTGAGGAGTTAAAAGAAGTGATTGAGATTTTTAAGAGGACATGTGTGATGAAGTTAGGCAAAAAATGGGATAAGGGTCAACACTGACGAACCCCACTTGAGGATAAAATTCTTCGTGACAATTCGCCATATGCTCTGATTTGACTGGTGGTGACCGAGTAAAGAGCCTTTATAAGGTTAATGTACTTTTTTGGTACGCCTTTTAATGACAAACACTGCCACAAGACTTCACGTTCTACAGAGTCGATAGCTGCTTTCAAGTCAAGAAATACAACTATGATCAGATGACGATACATATGTCTGTGTTCGAGAATCTGCAGCATGGTGAATATTTGGTCATTTCGTCTACGTCCAGGTCTGAAACCAGTCTGGTTTTCTCGAGTCTGCTGTTTTTAGAGTTGGATAAACGTCGAATGTTTATAGAGGATAATATTTTAAATACTATATTAGTCAAACTGATTCCTCTGTGAATATCACAAGAGAAATTCTATCCTGTTTTGTAACGCATAGAGGATGTAGTAGGAGAAGTGCAGATAACAGAAACAAAACTAAAAGAACGTGTTTGATAGTAAACAACGTTATCTCGAGTGCTGTTTGAGGTATGAGTGCGGTTACCACTTAGCGGTTTCCCAAACCGCGGAAGGTTTCTTCTTGGTGTATTTGAGAAAGAAAGTGGATTAGGGGAGGTCTTACTGACCAGAGAGTGTGACCACAGTGCCCAAGGGACAACTGTTTGAGGTTGTTCACCCATATTAATTGTTGCTCTGGTTGTCTGAAGGGGCATCGGCCTCATGGCTTTTGAAGGGACTCAGTTTTCACCACGAGGCGTCATATCAGGCCTTCCAACTCCCAGGGCACAGTTAAAGTGGTTATATAGGTTTTTACTGGTAAGCGTCTTTTTAGCTAGGTTGTTGTTTTACAAGATAGGGTTGCTAACCGTATGCCCAACCCTCCGGGCTTGGGATCGGCAGAAACCCTTGAGTGGCTTTTTTTTATAGAGTTGGTTTATTAAAGTTACATTTATCTAGTTCTCATAATTACACTCAAGGTAATTCTTGCGAAAATTAAGAGTGCCTAGCACAATCAAATAATCACTGAAACTTTAGAGCATACTGAAATTCCTTAACGCTCAACATATATATGATCTCTCTCAACATTGAAAGTAAATGCTTTAAAATAATGTAACTTTCCTCGTAGTAAATTATTATACAGCGTCTACCTAATGGCCATGTCACACTGAAACAGTTTTTCAGCTAATAAACCGATTGCCAGTTTACATTAGAAGTACTTCAAAACAAAACTAAGCATACCTGTTAGAGTTTAGGCGTTTTATGACATTTGTTTTTCAAGGATTATAGTAAACTTTTCTATCGCACTGTATCAGAAATATTAGTGTACAACCTTATTTATTTAAGTGTAAATATATTCACTTCAAAAGATTTGTTTCTGAATTCTTCCACTAGACTCAAAGAATTTTATTGTAATTTCGATATTACTTACAAAATCTTAAGTAAGAAATTCGATGAACAGTCAAAGACAGTTGTCTACAAATAGGCACCAACTGATTGATCCCATTACTGATTTAACATAAATAAAGTGATAGAAAAACGGAATGATTCCCACATTGTGTACAATCTACGTAGAGAAAAAGCATCTGATGCAGCTAACACTAACGTTTTAACTGTATAGTCACAATAATCCTCTTCACAATAATTATAAAAGTACTAATTACTGTACGAAGGTATTTCTTTCATGCTTTTTATGAGATAACATTTGAAGTACTCAAATAGACGTAAACCAGGTGATCGCTAGTTTGAAAAAGTAGTTACGACAGGGTAATTTATAGGTTAATTTACCTAGCTTTTAATGCCGCTCTGATGCTGACGGTCTTGTAAGATCACTGGGTAATTAAAATATTATGAAAGAAACGAAGGGTAGTAAGCATTTCTGATTCAATTGCAGACGATGCTTATTTCGTACAAACTTGTTATTATTTATTAATAGGTGCTTAGTAAATAATTTTTGATTTGTTAAATAGTAGAAGACTTAATTTACAGGTTTTGCAAATTTACAAGGTATATTAGCGATTCAATTTTATTACAATAATTATAATGTTACAATTCCATTTGAATGCGATTGGCATACCTGGTTTATACAGCTTACAATGAAGTTCTATAAACGGATTACTAAAACATCACTCCATGCATTGACATACTTCTGTATTGATTTCATTTGCTACTACTCTCTCTGCCAGCAGGAAACACCGTATTTAAGTTTCTAGCTATTTGGCACTCAATCAGCTATAATTAGTCACCATTCCGGCGGCAGATTTATTTTTATTCTGAGAATATTAAATTAGGAAAATTTTCCTTTATGAACCAAGAGATCATCGTGAAAGTATTCGGTTAAGGAGAAGGATGTTGGAGGTATAATGTTTTCTGAACTTAATGTTCTAATAGATAATATGTAAATCAACCAAATTTGTTAGCTAAAACAGCACCCTTGACTTTGGTATCCCATGACGCTACTTGAAAAAATCATTCCAACTAAAATTTTCAGCAAGCATTTCATATTTAATGATAAACTTTGAAGGTAAATTAGTGGCATTGTAATAAGTCACCACTGGGAATTCTTCTAGAAGATCACTTTTAATTAACGGAGAATATATATGGAAAGAAAAAAACGAATTCAAAGACACCCTGCAAAAATTTTTTATTTGTTATCAGTCAATTACAGTCATACTAAAAGTGAAGGCAAATTTCAGAATATCATTTCCTTTATATTTTGTTGAAACTAGTAAAGATCACTATATATAACACCAAAGTGAAGTAAACTTTCATATCTAGGTTCGCTTGGTTACGAAAAGGAATTTGATCCGTTGCCTGGCCTTATAGGCCAGATAAATTTATTCGGAATGTTCTACCGGCAACGAATTGAAAATAATCAATTGAACATTCATTGAAAGCACTTCCTCTCTTAGTTTCATTGAAAGAAACACGAAAAGCAAGCAAGGGGAAAGACTTTATGCAGTACTTAGGAATATCCTCATTATGAATGCTGAATTTATAGAAATTCTAACGAACGGATTATCGACATTAAGAAAGAATTTCTTTATAGTGGACCTTTTGATTATCTTCGAAAGTCGATAAATGAATCGAGGTTGCATTAAGGATAATTTACTAGATTGGATCAATCCAACAAGCATCTGTCAGTTCACTTGCTTTTGTCGAGTAGATTATATTAATCCCATAGTGCATAATATATTCGAATACATTTTACAGCATTACCAGGTTTGGATATCTTAAAGTGAATGTAGAAAGATCAACACTTCCATTCTCGAACACAGTAAAACTTAGTTAACTGTATCCATCCAGAAGTCACCTTTGAAATCATCTGTAAGGTCAAACAATCTGGCTTAAAAGGAATACAAATTAGAAATATGCGTACAGCAGAATCACTGATACTTCATCATTTCCAGCATGAACCGTTTATTCAAGAACGTCATATCCAAGTTCCTAACTTATTCCAACCCTAAAATAAATATTATAAGCTTTTGTTAATGTTAGAGACTATTACTTCTCTTTATAGAATCATGCAGATTCTTTCTAAACTTTCATCAAGTGGTAAGTATCTACCTTCTATAATTTATTTCCGCCTTACGCTTTCACACAATCCATTGGTGTATTGAGTAATTTTACTCCATGTTACTTAAAAATAAAAACAATGTCGAGCAGTCTCAGTTGATGTAATATCTATAGCTTATATTACAGACTTATGATAGATAGTTACCTAAAACACATAAACACATACGATTTTATAGCAACCGTAATGATGTAGACGATATAATCATTTTTAATCAACGACAACAAAATTCTGAACAACAATCAATTACATTCCAGGTCAACAGAATACTCTGTCAGACAAGAATAGCAAAACCCAAATATTTCATCCCCTTTTGGTGATGATGCTGCCTTTTTAGACAATAGAAGCTTGATGATTAAATTATGCAGCTCATAAAAAACAGCACCTCCATAACACACTATGAAATATACAATGAATTAACGTAATATAACGATGAGTATTATTAGGAATACTGACATTCTACTTAAGCATCACTTCACCAACACTGAAAAGTCAGGTTAGGCAAATGGCTCTCATGCAGATAAACATGACTAAAAACCGAGGACATATAACTGTAGTTGCTAAGTTGGATTGCATCATAATTACTTTTGTGTGTAAAATTACCAATGAAATGTAATTTTATACATGATCCCCTCATAAATTTGAACCAGGTAAGGAAGAAAAGATTCGAAGAAGAAACTGAATTCATTTTAGTTTTTGGTTACTCACCAGCTACAAACGATCCGAATTTACAGTTATTATTAATAGTAGTATTGTTATTATTATAATTATTACAAATAACATTATACATATCTTAGTAAATCGATAACAGTGATTTCATAACAGAACTGAAAAGTCATGGAGATAAGGAGAGAATATCGAATATTTGACAAAAATAGTTAAATTGAATTGATGTGGTTTTGTGGAGATAGGTACTTGATTCACCTGCTTTTATCTATCGCAGATTGGGTTTCGTTGGATACTATTAGAAACCAGGGAGAAATGGACAGCCGTTTTGTCTAAGTAGGAACTTCTCAGAAATGCGCACCACTGGTCCCTCAAGGGATCCTCTGCATCGCTAGGATAGCGTTCAATGATAGAATTTCCACCTTAATCAATTTGTAATATAGCGTAGGGTATTTATATGAAGATAAATGAAGCGAATGTGATATATCAGTTATTAATAGCCAAGAATGATAATAACTAAATGATTATACATAAAGATATTTCGAAATGGCATTATGAGTAAATGTCAATAGAACAAAACAATAAAATTATGTAATCTAAGCATACTTCATAAACTTAATTTTTCTACCATGGCAATGAGAGGTTAACTGAGGTCAGGTTGAAGGCTTTTGATAGCAATAACAGAGGCCATTAATAATTGCTGTGCCATACCCACTTCATTTAACTTCATACAATACCCTACGATATTTTACTATTTTTGTTAAGTATTCAATGCTTGTTTCTTATCTTCATGATTTTTTCGTTCTGTTATAAAATCAATGTTTTCGATTGGTTTAGGTATGTATATTGTTTATAATGATAATGATAATAATAATAATAATAATAATAATAATAATAATAATAGTAATAATAATAATAATAATAATAATAACTGCAAATTAGGGTCATCTGAAGCTGATGAGTAATCACGACATATAATGAGTTTATTCTGTTCAGCAAATCTTGTTGTTCTTGTGTTATTTTAAATGTAATTTAATGAACCTTTCCAAAATTCCTGTAAAATTTATTTATACAAGTACTTATTTATTATAATGTGTAATGTTTCAGATAAATGATTATTTTTAATCGTACATTATTATTACTTAGCGACAAATAGTCACTAAGTATCATAATACTCTATGAATCAATAAAATAACAAATAATCAACAAGCAACCACTCTTCTTCAAGGTCATCTATGAATCGAAACTAAATTTAAATATGTCAATGTACATAAAGTAAAATCAATTAGAAATTTTAGTGAAAGTATAAAATAATGCTAACCATAAACAACTTAATGAGAATAATGTTTTATTATGTATAATAGAATTTATAATGAGAAGTAAAGACAATTACAAATGGATCAACAATTTCATTATAATTAATGATCACATACTTTCATCTGTTGAAAAATTATAAAACATTCGGTAAATGAACACATTTATGTAATTGGAAAGCGTTCTTCGTTTAAAACTTATTAAACTATGGTATATAAATGTCTAAGTTAATCCTATATTCTCTCTTATTATGCTAATTTTGACTTTTGAGATATTTAATCCCTATTATTAGTTCGTGAGTATGTAGTTTACATAGATAAATGACTTATTATTGAAAATTTAAAAGGTTTAAAGAAGCTTTCTTTAATCCGGTTAGTTGGGTCTTATAGAATACTCGTACTTATTGTCGACAACCTATTTTACCCACGTGATTAGAAGAAATTTCTTTTTAGTTTCTCTGTGCTAAAATGACAATTTAAACACTATAATCTCTAGAGAGTTGACAAGATTCGAACTATTCATGCATTAAGGCTCATTCTTTTATAAACTTTCTGAAAAACGTAGACAACAATATTGTTATCAGTATCGTCAAAAATACCACATGAATTTTTGGTGTGATTCAGCGCATAGGGACGAAATTCTTGGTAATAAGAGTAGTTTCAGATAAGGCAGATGTGCCATTCTTTTAAGTTTCTGAATAATATCAAGTAAGTTGGACAAAATTAGTAAACTATATGTTAAAATATAACGTACTTTACAGTGAGATAAATACTGTGATAGTAATAAGTTAAGAACTGTCATAACGGCGTTCATTATAAAATTACCATTCATTGATATATGCTCTATAACTAACTGTACATTTCCCTTCTAAAGTCTGGTAGATATTAATTATCAACCAATGAAAATGTTGATTAAATGACTGAAAGTTAAAAATCATTTTTGCATGTTCATTCAGTTATTGGTTTTTGTTGACTAGTTCTATGCAAACAGTGAATTTCGACGTTACCTTACAGTGAATTCGTCAGATTCACATTTTTGATTTATTTAACCAATCATTGTTCATTCTTACTGATAGCTAGCTTACATACTTTATTAAAATCAAAGTGAAAATTGTTTATACATAGTTCCTTAGTTGCCTGAAATTAATGAATATATTTTTTGTGTATTCACACACGGAATATAACATAGTATCAAAGCCAAATTTACGAAGAAGTTTACCCTGAATTTCACTTACATGTGAAACGGTAATTACAAGTTGAGAGTCTTTGTTATGACTCAAGTCATATTCAAGACTATTTTTAGGGAATCTCAAGGTATCTTCTGCATAAAGACTCAATCAATAAATCAAGAAAATCATTCACTTATGTTAAATATGTCACTACTTCGGACAGCCAAGATTAAATGGATAATTAGATAGGGTATCAGTAGCATCAAAGGTATATTATTCATAAACGTCATTTCATCTATCATAACACTGGTATCCATGCAATTTATTAATGTTTAAAGGAATATATTAGGTGATATGCAGCCTGTTAAGGTTAAATTATTTAAACTAATGTAAACGAGATTTTGTGTTAAATCTACTTTGATTTCAATATCAATGAAAACTATCAAGAATATTGGTAAGTTTGTTCACCTACCTAGTATTTCACAACAAATTATTCATTTATATCATTAACATTTTGGTTGGTTCGAGCCCATCAACGTCGTCAAAATGATATATTTCTTTCGTAGTTCAACAAGTAACATTTCTTTTGCTTTAATTAGAGACACACTTGTAGAAATTTAAAAAAATAAACTAACTACTAAAACAAAATATGGAAACTTACTTCAGGCGTTCCATATTTTCTCCTTACTGGTGGTGTATAATACGATGAATACGGATTGCTAGCACTTCCGGTACTACTAGTACTGCCACTAATATTACTACTATTGTTAGTAGTAGTATTTAATGTAGTTGATGTTGTCGATAGATTACTACTACCAACAGTAGAATTACGATATCTTGAACTGCTACGTCTTAATCCACCTATTACTCCAGAATAATAATTTGTATTACTTAAATTACTACTACCAGGAGAATTATACATTGAACCAGATGATGTAAGATGTGATGTTGCACTGGTTGATGAAGATGATAAACCACTGAGATAAGTCCCAAGAGGACCACCGTATAACATGTTTACTATTAATTTATGTGATAATATGATAAGAAATAGTAAATTTATATCCTTTACAATTCCTTTACAATATAGAGAGAAAGACAATGAATTGGAAATTGATGGTAGAAAGGAAAAATACTGATTACATAAAAAGTAAACTGAATTATTCTACATAACCATAGACTATTAGTTAATTAATGATTGTTGCGTAAATGGTTTATTGAATAATACGTTAGCAATGATTAAGAATGGATATCGTTGATGATGACAATGATGCTATATATAAGTTAGCGTAATAATAATAAATGCACCGTTCGGTGAATATATTCTCTAGGTATAATATTTACGGTACAATATACATATTTAAATGTGCATACACACATATGTATTAGGCACTTTTGTGGACAAATAATTTTATGTGTGTGTGTGTATATATATATATACATTCAAATAAGGTTTTTTATTGGCTAATAAATGCACCTAGATCGATTGTCTATCTCACAATCATCATTCATAATTTCTAATGTAGTGATACACAATTTGTTTAATGCAAACTGTTTTTTTTTGTTTCAAGGACAAATCACATTTATACACACATATAATAATGGATACACTATATATTTGTGAAGAGAAGAGTGTTCTACAGACAGTCAAGCAAAGATGTAATAACATTTAGTATGAAAATATAACAACAACGATTGCTACTACATAGAACCTGGCATCAGTCAGTAGTTATGACTGTATGAATCTATATGTGAATTTCCCATTTTTCAATATATATCTATTTACATCTTTTCATGTTGAATATAAAGTGCCTTTGTATAGTAACTAATGATTATATTTGTGCTTATGTATGATACATGTATGTATGCATGTATACATGCGGAATACTTAGTAAATTGAAATCTTATAGCTTCTTATTCCGAACAGATGTACACTAACACCACGTTGATAGATTTATATTAATAATCAATTAGAATGGTTAGTTTTATTTATTGTTTTCTTTTTCTACAAAGAAGTATTTGTTAGATTTTATTTGTATTTATAAGTAATTAGTATAGTTACTAGCTGTAAAACAATAGTAACCGAATAAGATGAATTTACTTGTTGCATTGATTCACTTTAGATAATAACTAGTATCTAGAAACAATTAGACTCTTGGTGATAACTCTCTCACTGTTGACATATCTGAACTCTATCAGTTATCACTTCTCATTGGAACTTCAAAAACATCCTGGAGTTTGTCGCTAGTTAGTTGATTATTGTAATTGAATAGGCGTGATTTTGTGGAGATAGGTACTAAGTTTGGTTGTTTATATTTGTCTCTATTCAGTTGTAATAATCAGCTCATTAAACAAAGAACCTTGAATTTATTACATTTTAAGACAGCATTTATTATAAAACGATTCAAACCAAATCATACAGACGTTGTCTTTAATCTCTCAGTGTCTTCGTGACTTTCATTCAGTAATTGTTAAATGACTATCGCATTCAATTCTTTGATAGAAATCATTTTATAGACTTTTCTAATCTGTGCTTTAGTCAGAGAATCGGTTGTTTTATTAAGCTTCATTTAACCTATGATACTTAAGTTAGCTCCTAAAAGTTCCATATCTATGGTCATTACAATTTTCTCATCTAAGACATTCATATATTTCAACTATAAGTAAGAAACTGTTTACATTTTTGATTATTCGATCTGTCATAAAAATCTAGTCAGCCTTGGTAAGTTAGTGTCTGTCGAAATTTTATCACAGATTTAGAAAGCATGTTTGGCTTTGGACAACTTACGTCACTTGAGGTGTAAATGAAATATTCATCTGACAATGAAAGGACGAATATACTGCCCAACAGTCTTCTCAGTATTTTACCAATAGTGCAAAACATAGGTTACAAAGATAGAAAACATGAGTAGGTTAGAAATCATTGATTACAGATATATTCACAGTATCGTTCACACATCTTAGAACGACTGAGTAGCAATGTTGATGTTAGGCACAGAGTACCAGGAAAAGACAGAAAACCAATCAATGGAGTCGAGAACACATAGTAGTTAGCACATGAACTACATATGCCCGTTTGCGTGGGATGTTGTTGACTGGCGTAGGAATAGGATGCAAAAAGCTAGAAGCGACAACCAGAGCATGAGATCAGTTCATGAAGTTATTGACTGGTGATCTGAGCCGCGCTAATAGATGAAGACTACTTGGCTGAAGTCCTCACAACTGTCGTATCGATTGATTAGAGACACTGAGTGATATGGATGAGAACCGACCATACTGGTACAAATGTATTCATTTTATTTTCTTCTAAAGAAAAAGTTCTATTATTCTTTCATACATATCACAGTTTCATTCTTTCCGGGTTTTATAAGCATTCTTAATATTATCAACAAAAATAAATTTATAATGAATAGAAAAATAAGGCGTTCACCTTTCAAATAGTTCAAATATTTTGGCCAACCGTTAGGCGATTCGATGAATTAGTTATGGTTGCTAACACTTAGTACTTACACATTCATTCCTCAAACGTTTACAGCTTGAAATCAGTTAAAATTAAATGGTAAATATTGTTATGACAAAACAATTAACTACTGAAATGACTGAAGTAGATGAATTAGTGGATGATTTGTTAACTAAGAATGTTTACAAATACAAATCATAATAGTCAACACTACGTACATGCATGCATATGCTTTAGAGAAGGAAAGTTGTTGTTATTATTAAACATAATATCCAGATACAGTGATGTACATCAGTAAATTATCAGATTAAAGATAACTGACCAGAAAACCGAAGTTTACGGAAAAACCAATGTGAATGCGCGTTTTTTTAAGTAGTTAAAGGCAGACAGTAGAAATATATAGGAATATATTTTGTCCTAAATGAAAGTCGCTGATAATAATAAGATTGCAAATAAGCCTTGTTGAAAACTATCAACTAACGTGAAGCTCTGAATTCATAGGGTTCTATCGATTACTTCCAACTACTGCAATGTCGAGTCTCTTATAGAAGTAACGAATGGACAAATTTATTGACAAAATATCATAAATACTAAGAACTAGACAATAAAAAATTAATTACTAATCAGTGGTTACATAGCCTAAGGTTTTCTGATCGAGCTTTAACTGACAAATTCAAAGAGGACTATTTCATAATCAAAGAAAACATAATGTTTTGAAACTTTATTGCGTACATCGGTTTACAACACCGAGCGCAATACCTTAACATTGCTGAGTTGAAATCAAGTGATTCACATTTTTAATTCTAATCAACGATAGTTCCTTAACCACTAGTGAGTCGAAGTAATCTTCTTGAGTTTCAGATAAAAGATTAAAGTCTCATAAATCAACTCACATATAATGACAGCGAGCAAGTTAATGACAAGTTTCAAAGAGCGATTGCCGTAATTTTAGACAGAAGCCATAAGCTGTATTTTTTAACTATGTCAGGTGTGAGAAGAATATCACCGAAGGTAAAAGATAATGGTGATGTAACAAACAAAGTTGATCGAAACTAAAAGTGAATAATAATGGAACGTAACTCAAAATTTTAAAAACTAAGAGAACACCAGGAGGTCAGAAGATCCATGGTTTGACACCTGATGTAGTCTTGAATGCGAGGATGAAATATTTGTCCAATGTTTCATGGTCTCCAAATAGTTATCTAGTCAAAGTCAGTTCATGATGTAAAATTTCAATTCCGAAATCTCTATAACCTTCCACTGTATGCTAATAAACAACGAGAATACCTTAGGGTAAAATAATATTACAACTTGAGAATTAGTGGAAGTCAGCGAATAAATATTTTTGCACCACTGTGATTGCTTTTATTGACTTGACAATTTATGCTGTTTAGTAATATGTACCTTCTTACACTAAAAGTTCAAACCCAGATTTATCTAATTATTTTTGGGTAACTGGGAAGTATGTCAGCCTCGTGTAATTGGAGCATAGTTCGAAGCTTAATACACGAACCTGTTTTCGGCAAATGAAATGAAAACGATTTGCTGAAGTATATAAAACTGAATTAAGATGGCTTTGTGGAAATTGGTATTCTTTTTAGTACTGAATACGTCACAGATTGATGTTGGCAGGGTACCATTGAAAACCAGGGTGCATTGGACAGCCGTTTCGTCCTAGTGTGGGACTCCTCAGTAGCACACACCCTACATTCTGTCTCCTGGAGCTTCAGGTTGTCTAAAACTTAACCCTCTGCACCGTTGAGCAGGTATCCGCTGGTAGTTTCCACTTGAAAATAAATCAAAATAAAGAGTATGGGTAATAAATAATTCAAGTATTTTATGTTAAATACCTCCATTGAAACAAGAAGAAAACATTATTCATACAGAGCATTAAAATAGTGAATGCATAAAATAAATGAACAGAGACAGATAAAACATTTATATAAGACAAAAAATTATCACTCACACTGAAACAACACGAAAAGATACATGCTAAATGTCGATTCACTTATGTGTTTGTTTTATTTATGGATTTATAGTTCCCGGTTCATATGAATACAAAAATGCAGAGTAAATTAGGTAATGCAAAAATATAGTGAAATAAATATTTGTTTGTTCGTTTGAAGGCAAATACACATTGTGTGGATTCATGAGCGTTCAATTAACCTATTTACCAAGATGCCTTCATTTTTCGTCACTTTGATAAATTCGACCACATAATAGTATAGAGATAAACTCTAGCAATTCCTAAATTGTCCGAGAAGAATAACCATTATAGCCAATCAGTAACGGTCTACAAAACTATAGCCAATAGGAAATCAATTTTTATAATACATAATATAAGGCTCAGACAGTATGAAATTATGACAGAATATTCATTGTTGTCGTCACACGGTAAAATGTATGGACCTTAACTACGTTCTTGTCAAACGAATGATATAAAACACATATACAAGCCCTATATCTAAACCAAAACTTTTAGTCTAAACTAAAACAACACATAATCGAGCAATAAGTATTGCGCTAATTCACAATATCGGAATTTTCAACATTGATATAAGCTAACATTATAACTAGATTAATCTAACCCTATTATTAACGATATAATCTTGACCATAAATCAGAATCAGTTATGTGCTCCTGTAAAACGGCTTTCAAACATGAGCGTTATATACTTATGTAGAAGAGTTCAGATGTCATTACACTTCAATTTACAGGCAAAAATCCTATAGAAACCATGCAAAATTGCATTAAGGACGGGAAACTTTCCTAACACTATCTTTCTCGTTGACAAAATATTCACTTTCAATTACTGTCAACAGAGTATATTGAGTGTGCGTTTCTGAGGCTGATTGCCTATTTTACATATTTAGGTCTTCAAAATCCATGCAGACTGACCAAAACGATTATGTTTTAAAAACACTCATGATAGTCCCTATTATAGTAGTACCATGAATGTTATGCAAATCTGTCTGTCTTTGTTTAATCAGAACGACATAACCCACTCCATGAAATTCAATAGAACCATTTCATTAGTTTCAGTTAGTCAGTTATTTACAACATTAAAACTGGGACTTATGTGCACTAATGCAAGTTACCACAACTTTAGCGCGGTAAGATGAATAAACAAGTAGTGATAGTATTAATTGCACAAGATAGTAAAAGTAATAGGAAAAGGAAAATATGATTTGAGAAGTTTCTCAGCAGAACCTTTCCATATTTCAAAGCCATAGGTATTACACTCATATCTGTAATTTGTGTGCTGAAATAAATGTCTCATTGTTTCAAGTATAGCTGAACGTTGTGTGAACTGAAACCCTATAATTTCAATAATGGCATGCTAGAAACCTAAAAATCTAAAGTAACACGTTAACCGCTTGATTTTTTTCAGATTATGTAAGGCGATGTGAAAGGAAATGACCATTCTCCGTCAATTTGCACAGACGGCAATTAATAATACTAATAAATGCAACACTTATTGCCCTACGCAAATATAGTCTCCAATGTCTAACCGAGAGACGTGATTCAGCTGATTTACCTTCAATTAATCAGACTTAAAATCTCATATGACAGCATACATTAAATACAAGAGCGCAACGCAATATAAGTGGGAAATCTTGATCTGCACAAAACAACCACCTGAGGTGCAATACTGAACAAAATATGTATAACTAATTATTTGTAATTCACAAAGTGAAAGATATATTGACAATCAATGAGTTAACATTTAGAACAATATAGAAATGCTGTAAACTAATTATTTAATAAACAAATACTTCGCTTTGAAGAGGCCATTGTTATTGTGCACTGAAAGGAATTGTGACAAAATAATAGGTTATGGAACTTAACCTATTGCGTAATCGTTTTTTATTTTAGATTTTTAAACGACTCATTCAAACTTAACCGACTAAATGGAATGATTATATAATGGTAATTTGTTTATATTGTCGCTTAATTAATATTTATCACACTACCCACTTATTTAAATTGTCTTATTTTCAGCACAGACATGCTGCGTAATCTTAACTTCATGTTCCGTCGCTAACATCAAAATCAACTTTGTTTTGACTAAAACATACATAACTGTTTACATTAACATAACCAAAGACAACTATGAGTTAAATAACAATTGAAGCATATCTGGGATGCACTTTCACTCCGGTGAATGTTGCTTCAAGACGAATTTATATCAACACCCAGGTTGGTCGAAGAAATAAATTAGTCGACTGATGATCACTTTACATGACATGGGATTCCAATCAGTCGTTATAGTTTAGTGTTTGACAATATCTCGGAACGAATTCATACAACTCACATGGGTTTTTTCAACGAATAATCAAGCAATCCACCCTGTATTTCTTTATTTCTGTGAAAAATGGGCTACAGAAGTAGAATATATGTGTAAGCAGCAAGCTTTCATCATAAGTATCGATGAATGATCTCCCTTGTATTATGGGATGACCACGCAAAGTAATGTACACATTTGGAAAATTATACTAGGCAAAGACGGCAAGTTGATTAATCGGATTGTGACGCTTCATAAATTGAGACGATTGACATGTGTTATGTAAAAACTCCCGCCTACCTCCAGATGTAATGCTGAGTAAAGTAAAAGTAGATTGGAAGAAAGATAGAGAGGAAGAAACTAAATTATAGTATCAGATCATGAAAAACATTGACCATTGGTACAAGCAATGTTGATAGGTGTAGTCCACGTGATTTGGGTTCACATGATAATTGTGACCAGTGATTGAAGAAGTGGGGTAGTATAGTTCAGGATCAGTCGGAGTAGTGCGAAAGTATTCATTCCGCATCATCATCTAGATCATGAGTTCCAGCATTTTTTCAAAAATACCTCTTCATTAATTCCTGTAAGGCTATTCATTTTGTTAACATGATATCGTTTTAAAACAGTCAACTGAAAACTTTGGCAGACACACGCTTGTGTTAGCACCACTGAGATTGTGACTCACTGAATTTTAGGTTATTTACAGACTATAACAGGTCTTGAAAGAGAGTAATAAATTCATTTTACTCTGCAAATTTTGTACTGTTCTCGTTTTCATCTAATTTATAAGAAAAAAAACAAGTTGCTGAATATATATGTAAGTATTCAAACTAATGTACAAAAGATAAAATAAGTTAAATAAATAACAGAAGAATGACACAAGCAGAAAACAGGGAAACGTTTTACTAAGTAAACAGTGCAAATTTTTACTCAAGCTAGCTGGGTAATCGTTGCCTCATGAAGCAAACACCACTACACTAATAATAAGCGTTTTGTGTACAGAAAGAGATAGATAGAATGCTGGAAACTGACACCGAATTTATGAATAAAAATAAAACAGCGTCATTTAAATTATATATATATATATATATATATATATATATATATATATCACTGCATATATTCCTTGAAGTAGAAGTAAAAATATACAAGAAACGACTCTAAAGGATACATACAATGAAGAGCACACTTGTATCATGCAATCACACTGATTGTGAAAGCTGTTACGTTTGTTTTAAAAAAAATTACAGAGAGAAGTATAAAACAGAGAGATAGTTCATTCTGTTTAGCTTTGTTAATTGAAATGAATTAAATAATTATTGGATACAAATATTATTATGTAAACAGAAAGGCGTTTTGGTTTTCAAGTTACATATACAAACACATTCATATCATTATTATCACGACGAACATAACGTTTATCAATAAGCCATTCTAAGACTTCTTTGATTAAACGTTTAGATGGCACAAATTGAAATCTTAATAAATCTACCAATTCTTGATATAATTCGTTATGATGTAGACGTTTACGAGTTTTCAATATTTTAATAATACCTTCTTGTGCACGCAACTGACGCAACTCAACAACAGCCATACTTTCTTCTTCATTAGATACTTCATGTGTTAATTGTAATCGACCAATGAGATTAATTCGCCGTCGATTTTGAACTTTACCCATTTTCCTAAAAAAGAAATCAATAACAGTGAACAATCAGCTGCTAGTTATGATTGACTTGCGAGTAGTGATTAATATCATGTTCGTCTAAGTTATTCTGTCTGGTGCAGAACAAATTCTATCAGTGAACAAGTTGCAGTTTAGTCGCTTTCTCTACGTGGCAACTTGAAGTAGTTGACAAGAGACAATGTTTGACATAAGTTTCGTGCTAGCTGGAACCCGTCGAAAAGGCGTACCTGAAATCTTGTCAGATTTGATGATCCCTGTCAACTACATAGCAGTTTAGTGTTATAAGTCCAGTGATCTAACATCTATTTATTTATTAGGTTCTAGAGAACAGATAACAAATTAATATTCGACACACTTCTTCAAATAAAGAGGTACTTAACATTGTCAGTTTAAAGGTTTCCTAACATCTTTTGTCACTGAAGGATACTATCGACCGATATCACCTCAACTGTTTAGAACAAGCCGAATTCACCACGGTTGCCTAATATTCATTTCCGATCAACTTTGCCACTAAAATAGGCTTTAAGAGCAATACATTCGTCGTCTGAATACTTAAACCCTGATCTTTTATATGGAGATTCCCTCACCAATTTGGAAATTTTTCTTTTGAACAAAAATTTAAAGAAATTTAAGCCCTATACATATCTTCTGAGATAAAATTAGACTGTTTGAAAACCTTTTCATCCACATTCAAATACAATATCACCTAATTTGGTCCATGTCGTCGACTAATCTAGTTATAAGGAATGAAACGGTTGAACGTATTAACTACTTCACCTATTTATAGAGTGACATTATTGATGGAACATCGTAAATTTCAAAACTAAACTGATCCGAAATAAAATACTACACATACACAGCAACTTGTACAATGTATTTCGACCTATTAAATAGAACAAGGACTCGGTCAGTCACCTTCAATGAAGAACCTGGCACGAATGTGAGTTTGACCAAGTTTGTGTACTACGCCAATATGATAAAATGATATTAACAAGATGAATGACAAAGGAGTCGAGTGTACCGAAATAGAAATAACTAATCGTGGTTATTGCATGAGGCCAAAAAGTGGAAGAGAAGTAATATTAAGATCAATAAAAACAACTTGTTAAGATTTTGGAAACTATAAAAAGTTGACAATGTGATAGCAAACATCCCTCAAGTCAGTAAGTCTATTTCGGAATCATTAAATTCTAACATCAATTTAACGTTGTAATCCAACTAAATTATATAACTTTGGTAGATTGGACGCAAATATTTAACACTACAACATGGATAACTTACGTATTTACAAATTTCAGATTAAGCCAGAATTCTGTTTCAGTAGTGAACTGCTTTTCAGAGCTAACTTTCGGAGAATAATAAATAAGTTGTTGTTCCAATTTAGGGTGTTCACATAATGACTATAAAAGTATAGATTAATGGAAATGTAAACATGGCGCTTACAACAGAACAATGCAAAAAGGTCCAATAGATGACATATATCTAATACAAATAATAAGCTGGAAGAGTCAAGGGAAAAAACGCTCACAATCTCCTTATCGACAGATGAATCTAACGTTCAGAAAAAATGATTGGGCTGTTGCTGAAAAGAAACTTGTAAAATGTTATTTACTTTGGGACAACCGAGTAATGCGTAGGTTGGGAATATGGTATTAGGTAAAGATAGTAAATCGACTGATGAGGTAGTGAATCTTCATCAACTAAAGTGGTTGGGACATTTGTTACGTATGCCCAACCACCGCCTACCTTGAAGAGTATGTCTGTCTGATGTAGGTATAGACTGGATAAAAACTAGGAGTGGCCAAACCAAAACAAGGGACCAGTCCATGAAGTCATTGGCAATTGGGTTGAGCCATGTTGATAGCTGCAGATCACCTGGTTAGAGTTCTTGCAGTAATCGTAACCAGTGGTCAGAGACTTTGAATGATATGGCTTAAAATCGTTTGCGATGGCGCGGATGCATCCATTCTTTGTCCTCCCCAAATAATAAGTTTTTAAATTCATCATTTTTTTGAACACTTCTATTAATGCTGTTACTTCTTCCACTATTCCGAGATTTAAGCTGACGACTTTATCTCGCTATGCTAACTGGGGTGTGTGAGTTTGATTTGATGTACACATGTACCAAGCTCTACGTTGTGACTGGCTGAGTAATTCATATCGCAAATAACAAGAAGATATGTATGACGAATCATAATGTGATAGTACTAAAATAGCAAAACTATCAACGCCAACCTTCAAAAATGGACGAGAACAAAAAATTAAACCTCAGCATCAATGAAGTTGCAACTCAGTTATTAAGGCGTTCGATTTTAACCGGTAGGTAGAATGTTATAAACACCACGCAAATTACGTCGTTAACAGCAAGAGAGTTATATTACTATATTCATACTTTGAGTGTGTCTCGAGAAGTACGACTTAAAAATGAGAGTCAACTTTGTAGAAATGTGTTTAGCCATTCTTCCAGGACCTAGAAAATCTAAAACAAGCCAATCAAGAATCAGCTATCTCAAATAATTTCTAGACAATGTAAAGGCATTAAACAGGTAATAGCAACCAAAAATATGACGCAGCTTGGTCCGTCAGTTTATTTGGATTTCTTAGATATATTCTAATTCAATATAACGATTATTTGTGGCGGACAGTTGAAGAATAGCTATATCTCGTCACTAAACTAAACTTTTACCGTGTTTCGAAATAAAATACAATAATCCGTAAATGTTAAGTGAGCAAATAATACGTACATTTATATAACTTTAGATCATTACAAATCCTATGAACCAGCTAAATGAACATAAGTTACTGGCCTATTTATTTACGTTTACCCCACTTATGTTACAAGTGCGCATTTTTGGAATTAAGCCTTCTTGTTTTATACTTCTTTCAAACGGAATAAATATGCATGTTAACAAAATGCACTGACGCACCAATACAAAAGGCTTACATATTTTTTGAATTGCTAGAAAATATTAAGAATTCATATAAAAACATATCAATTTTCTAGATATTTTCCTCTTTGTCCATCCAATGGAATGAAAACAACAAATATATTGTAATTCATGCCCCTGATGTACAGCAACAATAGTTATAGCAGGAGAGACATCAAATAAAAACTGTCATAATTGAAGATAAAATGTAGATACTGACAAGTAAAAAACTTTTCTACAACATAATGCTTCGTATAATTACTGTTTGAATGCATGTTATACGAAAATTTGTTGCAATATTGCACAGCCAGCACAGAATTCTTTACAGTAATATATTTTATATTATGGAATAAAGCTATTGTTATTACTACTAACCGCGTTATCCAGCGTCAAAAACTGAAACATTATCACTGTAGCTAACACAAAGAGATTAATTTCGTAATTATTGATTGTTTTCAATAAACTAGTTTTGCTAACACACCGGTTTTTAATTATACAGTGTACCCCGTACATTTGGGGAAGAGGATAAGTAAAGAAAGTGAAGGACTTTCGAAAAATCATACTTCATAAATGATACTATGAACATCAATCTTGGTATTCATGGTAGCATGAAGAACTATAAAATTTGCTTGTCTGTGACGCTCCCCCCCCCTGGGATAAAAAAGATTAATAATAAGGAGTCTTGACCGGTTGAGTGAGGCAGTTTACAAGTTAATGGATGATAGTAATAAAATATCATGAAATGTCTGAAGTTAAAAATGTCAACTACTAGATGTTAACTCAATGGTCTGATGATTAAGCGGTCGCCGTGAGACTTGAAGGTCATAAGTTCAAACCCTAGAAGGGTTGTAAATTCCCACTACTGAGTCACAGGCTAAGATAAATAAATTGTTAAATACTCACTGATTTCTAGTGATTATGTTGCCACAGTTAATCTATGATATGAAATTACAAGTACAAAACTCAGGCAGCACCAGTAAAATTATGACAGGGAAACTCTGCAAGCTATATGTTAGCAGTTGGGCTGAGCCATGTTAATAAGTGCAAACTACCTGGTTGGGGTCCGCGTGACGCTCGTAACAAATGGTTAGAGACTTTGAGTGATATGGCTCAAAATCGTTAGCAATGGCCCAGGTGCACCCACTCCTTGTCTTCCCCCCAAATTCTAAGTTTCTGAACTAATCATAATTTTCATTTTACTGAATCATATTTTCTCACATCTTATCCTCAATCTCTATTCCTTCCTAATAATACTGACTGTTACTACCTCTCCTACTCTGGGATTTGATCTGACAATTGAATCTCTATCTGTTAATTTGGGTATGGCAACTTGAACTAATGTACGCATGTACCAAGTTCTACATTGTAACTGACTGGCTGATATGTTGGCTATTATAGTACAGAAACGATATTGATGTTCAATTACATTTTTTAATTTAAAAATGGATGCAGCCATGCCAATGTGATTAACTTTGAGCTATATCATTCAACGTCCCTACCACCAGTAACAAGGACATCAAATGTGAATTCACCACTTCACGCTTAACTCTAGTTCACTCAATCTTGCATCACCCAGTATTTAGCATAGAGTTACAGGGTGATTTAGCACACATAACGCAGAACAAACTGTGCGTTACAATTAGTTATGACAATTAATACCTATGTAAAAAAAACGAATAAACATATCACTACTTGTGATCAATAGATCTAAATTACGATGGATGCAAGGAACAAGTAAAAACTTATTTCCACTAAACTACCGCAAACTTTTGTAGAATTATTGTACAATTACTGAAATAATTAAAAACAAAATGGTCGATATGTTCAAAATAGATGAGGCAATGTTTTAATTTGATTTGCTTCAGCTTACCCATAGTGTTCGACGAAGATCAACATCCCTTAAACCAGTAGAAGTAAGTAAACAGTCTAAACCAAGATGTTGATCATACCGCCGATTCCAAGCGTATAATACAACGAGTTGATAGGTGGTCACTTCAAATTCATAGCGACCATGATCACTAGTATAAGCTAATACTCCGTGAGACAGATGATGCTGCCATAAGAGATTTCTACCTTGATGTTTTTGACGATAGAAGTCTTCAATCTAAAAATAAGATAACTATAACTCTGTAACAATCCGACAATCAATGTGTAGCTAAATTCATATGGCGAAGTGCGTGCGAGACAGACATAGCTTTCAAATATACTGAATAGGTTAGAGTAGAAGGAATGAAGTCGAATATATAAGTTAAATATGTACAAGCCAAATAGAAATACATGGGCCGAAACACTCATTCTTTAAGGTCATACCATGATATGTACGTGACGAAAGTGATGTGTTTCTGTCAGCTACGTCAATGAGGTATACTTGCAATTTTAAGAGACCCGATGACGTACAGATTACACAGCATCACAACCTGTAATATTGCTGAAGAATCATTTGGGCTTACGAATAACTGAACCAAGAAACTGCCTTGTAAAATGCATACATATAGTACGACATATATTATAGTCATCAGTTCAAGGCGAACAGGCAATTTCGATTGTGATATTTATTGGATGATGCATAACAATGAGTACTTGAAGGAGATTTCATCGTTCTCTGGATCGCACAAATCAAATATATTTGTATATGAATAAGTTGGTTTTCCGATTAATAACGAAACACCCGTCATTCTTGTTTAATTCACATATTTCTCAAGCATTAGTTAGCAACAGAATTATTATACGTATGCAGACGGTCGTCACCTGCTGTCCGCACTGTAAAAGGATGATTCTTTTTGATAAACTTAAAACTGCACTAGTAATGGCCTTACAGACCTGGAGGGGGGGTGTGATCTGAGAACCAAACAGACAGCTGCTTGAGACTGATTACAAATGGCTATTTTGTGAGTAGTTTTGAACATATTAGCTATACCATTGTGAAATAATATGAGGTATGTCATTTTTCGGTTAGACCTTTTCTAACCCCTTCCTTTCGAGGTGGAAAGGTAACATCGTTGCATAACTTAGGCCTCAGATCTGTTTTTGATTCTTTCACTTTTACTGCTTTACAAAAAGCCTTCTTGATAAGACAATCAAGCAAATATAACTCGGTTGCACTATATCGTTATTGCATAAGTGCATTTAAACTATTCATCTGAGATTGCCCAAATACCACTAAACTATTCAAGACTGATATATCACTCTGGCTAGTCCATAACAGAATCTTTATGTAAACGCAGTTAAAGGAAACCAATTAATAATAGAAATACTACACCAGTTGCCGGAACTTGAATAGGTGAAATGTCGTTCGGACCGATAGCTGGTTAGTGATAGAAAGATGAATGTTTCAACTACAAAGCCACCAACCTATTAAGGTTACTAACTATGCAACAACTAGTTGCATAACGGGTTTACAATACATTGTACAATAATATATCTACCAATATTTTCACTTTTATTTGCGCAAACGACACATGACTGATCATGGATACTATGCTGGTTTTGAATTGAAACACTTGAGATATGTTGTAAATATCTGGTCAAACTTAAGTGATAATTATAAATGAAAAATATTCTAGCCAAGTTCTATCAATGAAAATACGTTGGAACTCACATGAGGAAGGAAGTCTTCTAATTCCGCAGGTAATGAAATAGAAGACTGTGGCTGAGGTCGTAACAGCCATGCACCACCGCTAAGTATTTTAATTGTAATGATATCCAAATTTAACGATAGTGTATTGTTATTGTTAGGTGATGTACATGATGATGAACATTGTGGAGATGCTTTATATTTCTCTTTGAATTCAGAAGTAAGATCATGAGATATTTTCATATCTTGAAACATACGACCAAGTTTGTTAATTTGCTCGGCTGGCATACCAACTTCCTTGAAGGGATTAAACAAAATTAGGGAAATGAAGTGCTTAATTTCATAATACCGACCAAAACAGGACTGATAATAGAATGACTCATATAGTCCTACTGTCTCAGTTTTAACGGAGTAATGAAAGGTTAATAGGTACGGACTAATGTAAGCTTCGATTGATAAGTAAAACTGAAGGCAGACAAGTGACCTATTACAACTGAGTGAATAGTAAACTGTAACTTATATATTATCCATCTCCTAATGTATACGTGATTTTTCCAGTCGTGATAAACTGCGATTGTGTTAATGTAAATAATATACATATCACACGTTACCCAACTAGCTCTAGACCGTTAGGTTCAACTATTACATCTGAGTAGGACGACTACGTTAGTGTTAGAATTCGGTGTTAACCTAACAAATCATATGAGCAAATAGTTCAAAAGTATAGTCGCTCATTCCTATCTTTAGAGACAGTACGTTTTGATCCGGAATGAATTATTAAAATAACGTTAAAAACATGTCTTAACATCCATCATCATAAGTTTAGAATCAGACATGAAATGTCTCGGTTCAAATTGCGACATCTCACATCACGAGTGTGAGAGAGAGAAAATTAACAAGGTGAGAAGTAAAGAAGAGAAGGTAATGTAAATCCCAATGGAAACGATAAGCATGACGAAACAAATGAAAAGTTGAGAATGACCACTTAACTCAAAATTTACAGGTTGATAAGTGAATACACAAAACATATCACGAAATCTGAAAAGTGAAAGGTATAACTACTAGTCTATTTGACATGTGGCTAGCTGTGTGATAGATCTGACGACTCAATTAACTATCACGACTGTTTTTCAGAAGGCCACTTCATTAATTTTGGTTGTATGTACATTGAACATTATGTTCGCCATAACTGCTGCTTTATCGCACCATTAATTAACTGTGTACTTGACTCCCCCTCTCCAACAACTACCTTCCAAACACTACTGTTCATGTTTTGCATTAATATTATTTTCCTAATTCGTCAGCTGTGTTGTCAGTGTTTGTATGCATGTAAGCGGATGGGTGAAACATAAATTGACCCCGGTTGTTTGGCTCAGTAATCATGTAATCTTCTATCAGGCGTAGGACTAGCGGGATCAGATCATTGACCAGTCAATGGTAGTCAACGTATTGGTTCTAGTAAGGTAGCTTCAATAATCTGGTCAACTGTTTATCATTGATGACCGAAAGTCAAGCCATGTCTTTGTGTTGGGGATGTGTACCAAATCATTTTTTGAGCAAATTTGTATTTGTACCCAACCGCACGCAATTCAAGTTGAATACGTAAAACCTTATTATGAATATCATTTTTAAAGAAGAGGACGAGTCAAGGAGAATGACAAACTTTCAGAACTGTACCTAAAAAGGTCATTTTATGTATTTTGAATGTATATGCATTGAACACCTTGTATCTATCATTTTTAAATTTTACTAAACTCTAAGGTGATCTATTAACTATCATTGGCGCTTTTCATACATACACTAAAGTTAAGTTACTCATGTACTAATTACTCTCTTTTTTCTACTCTAAATGAACCCATTGACATATGCTATTAAAAAGAGGAGATCCCCAAAAATAAGATCAAGCGAAAGGAATGGTATTGGTTTTATTAGCGTGAATTTTGTTAACTATTCGTAATATTAAATTAATTCAATGTGTGCTATGCATGTTGTGATATGTATTGTAATAATTTATTCACTATAATAAACATTCATCATAATTTTTTGTGAGGTTTATTTAAACGATAATTTTCTTGAACTAGTAATCGCTGTAATTAATTGATACATAATTTCAGTAAAATAAATGATACAGATCCACAGTGCATGACTGTTTGGTTCATTATTTAAGCGCACTTCATTGACCAGCTCAGGAAACACTGACAACAGGCTGAGTACAATTGGTAGTGCCAAAGGTCGCACATTATTCGATCACTTATCAAAACTTTCGTATCCATTGACTAATGGGAACTAATCAACAGCAACTCGGTCAAACCGAAGCACACAATACAATGGAATCCAAAACATGGGTTTCGAGGCCCGCTAGCTGGATGTACTTGTATCTATGCTAATGTTCACAACAAATAAACTAGAAAGGAAACTAAGTGATAATATCATTTTGTGATAGTGTGGTGATCATCCAATCCAACAAGACTCACAAATTTCTGGTGACTGGTGGAGTTAAGACAAGCCGATAATGAGACATTTATCACCAATCGCATTGGATGATTATCGTTCTACATGACTATTGAAATGGTGGTAATACTACTACTATTGAACCTCCGGCCTATTGATGATGATGATGATGATGATGATAAGGCGTCTACCACGAGACACAGACGTGATGAGATGGTGATTGTGTACTACTGACCAGTCTCATAATAGTGAAAAACAGCTACTCAGTGCTCCCTGGTTTTAAATGGTACCTGAGATCAATCTGCGATGAAGATAGGTAGAAAATTATTACCGGTCGCCACAAAACTCTCGCAGTTTGATTATGATATGATAAGTTTATAGCTGAATTTCCACATTCAGTATAAAACTAATTTCGTTCACTTGAAATTTAAACAGCAGCTACAGAATGCGCGCCTTAAGAAATCTGATGAGCAGAAAGTTAATAAAATAATAGCTTTTGTATGGTTATAGATAACACTGACATCCCAAGGTCAATATATGAAAAACTATATGTGAAAACAATGTATGAAAAATTACAAAGCACGCCGTTTAATGAGGTGTATTATGCTTTTTCCAAGGTTACAGGCTTATGTTACTAACTAGGTTAGTAAGGACAAATGAAGAAATACTCATAATTTTTGTGCATTATAAACCGGCTTGGTTATCAAATTTCCTACTTACTTTAGTCCTCTTGGTTGCATAATGGTCTAGTCAACCGTAGGAAATATATATCGTCGCATATTTTCGGTTATCTATACGCTACCCATGCTTTCAAGGATTACAAATATCAAATTATTAATCAAATCATCTTACTTTTGTCACTTTAGTCAATTAATAAAATTACACATGTAAGAAGTCACAAAGATATTGAGCTTATGGATAATCTGAATTTCATGGATGATGCTGTTCACCAGTAAACTATAATTTTAAACTTAAATGGAGTCATTCTCGATCCACGTTAGTAATTAGTTTATGACTAACTTTCGCAACATCGAATAAACACGTCACCTGATGGTTACACTTTGAACAGACTAGTTATAGAGTGGAAAACAAAGTGACAACAAATTTAATCAAAGTTAAACCAATAGCACTATAAACGCAAAGAAAGTTGCAGTTTAGTCAACAGTTCAGAAACGCTTTGTTAGCTTACCTATTGATTTTAACTCATTTACCAGGTGCATAGATCTATGTACTCGGCTTCAAACAACTCACTGTTCGAGCTACTAATAATATCTCGTTGTGCATAACAAATTACCGTGAGCTCCATGAATGAAAGCCAAACGACTTAACTATTCATCCATTTTTCCAATAAAACTAAGGTCGGAAAACGCATGTTGATTATCTTAAACAGTCTAACACACAAAACGCATAGTGTTATGGTATCAAGTTACTGATATTAAGAAATGACAACATACAACACATGGTCAAATTTCAAGCAGCCTTGTGATTTAAAGTCGAATGAATTTCAAACAATCAATAACCGACTGAAACCAACAAGAAACCTGATTAAAGTAACAAAACAGGTAAACATACTCGTAAACGTTCAGCCATTAATTCTTCTGTTTCATTATCAGCTGATGTCTCTAGAATTAATCGTCGAGTGAGGTGAGATTTATGGACGCGCATAAATATATCTTTACTATTCACATATTTCAGTACTAATAAAACATTACGTAATTTTTGTTCAATTTCATCGGTAGTTAAACGACGATTAGTTGGAGATTTACGGAGTAGCATATCACAATAGGATGCCAACAATTCAGGACAACGAGATTCTACACGTGAAATACCACTTCTGTAAAGAAAATGAGGGTAGAAAAGAATGTAAAGATAGGATATATGAAATAAAATGAGTGTTGTGCTGTATCTAGCTATTTGACTTTAAAAGCCATGTCTTACAACCTGTATTAAATAAACTGTTACCATCTTGAAACTATCACACAAATTGTTCCAACAGACTGAGAATTTTTCAAATATACGTTCCAAGTAAACCATCCAACCAATTCAGCAAATTTCTTACTGATCAACTTGTTTATCAGGTACAGATTCGTTTACTTTGTATTGAGTTACACCTTATATGCGAGAGCTAGTGTCCCTACCCAATTGTCCAGACTGAAGTAGGTGGAGTGAGGTTTGGCCCTGGGACTTAGTGTTTGGAAGTGAACACCTAAACCACGGATCCACCGCCTAAACGATAATGATAACAACAAAGACCATAATGATCGATAGCTGTGGATAGTTGAAGTAATCGAATGAGTCGATAACTTCAAATGTCTTAGAAAATCTTTGTGTATACAGTAAACAAGCAGTAACGTAATCTTATTTGAAAGAAGGTATTATTTGCAAATTATAAACAAAGATGACAGCAAAGCCACAATATAGGGAAGAGATCCAGTGACGAATTATATTGTTAGTCAGCCAGTGCTGAGCAAGGAAATCCGAAACGAGCTATTCTAAGACATTTGCAGACTATCCAAAAATACTAAGTTGATGGAGGAGAAATAATTTTTGACGATAGGACTTAACAATTTTTGTATTGAGCTTGTCAAATGTTAAGTTACTGCTGTACAAAATGGATGCAATATACTAACCAATCTTATCCCTATTAATAACCTTAAATCCTAATCCTGAGCCCAACTCTTAACTCCTGACCTTAACACTAAACTATTTAAAAACAATTTAGGGCCCGTAAAATGCTATTTGTGTATTTATAAAAGTTCAATAATGCGAATGTTGTAAGCTGGTTAGCTTAGAAACAGCTATGTTGCAGTTCCTTCCATTTTCAAACAGTAAAACTTCCTGAAATCTTCACTAAAATGACTATATTTAATATATATTAACCTTTTCCACCGGAATATATTTGCCCACAATAGCTGTCCTTTAGATAATTAACAGCACGTAAAAGTATGTGGCGTTTGGTTCGTCGGTTCACTTGGATACCCTGGATAGATCGAGAATGATAATAATGACTATTCGTAGAGGATAGTTTGAGTATAACTACATTCCATCTTCCTATGTTTTCCCATCCGATGAGACAAACGCGTGGGTTCTTATTAGCTTAATACGGTTCGTGGTACGATCTCTAGAGTAGCCGAATTATATGTCTGATCCCCCTGATTCTCCATACGATTAATGCGAACCCTATCTCTGACACTTGAACTTCCGTCGAATACCATAACTTGTTTCTTCCCAGCCCACAGCAATTCCAAAAGACTAGATTTGTAGGAGGATTTGTAATGTGGAGCAAAAACGGAGATGAGACTGGCGAACAACGTTTACATAAATGCATCAATTTTTGTATCAATTAATTTGCAGTGATTGGTCATCAAGTGAAATCATCATCTTATTAATACAATTAATGTTATCGAACTGTGCTCAGGAGTATGACTCACATTAAATTTAAATTAATATGATGATATTAGGATGAACTTGTATATTCCCGTTGATTTGTTATAGACTGAAGCTGGTCAGCCATTGTTGCTATATGTGCATCCTTAGTGGATTGCCTCTATATACCAAATTTTTCACAAGTATTATATAAGTTGGATTGTGACTGGCAAGTGGAATCCAGGACGCGCGTTTCGTCCTATTTGGGACTCATCAGCTCGATGTACCTGCATCCCGATGTTGATGTTCACACTGGGATTCGAACTCAGTCCGTTTCGTGTCTAACGCCACCGCGTTCACCCAAATAGGACGAAACGCGCGTCCTGGATTCCACTTGCCAGTTACAATCCAACTTATATAATATGATGAAAGTTTACAAATGAAGCTTACAAAAGATCAATACAACTTCTTTCGCTTGATTTAATTAACCAATGTGTTTTTGGGGATTATGAATCCCCAACAATTGAACTTTTACCAGAAAAACTTCTGAGTTCAAAGATGTAAAGCCAATTTATAAATATAAACAAATGCACTGATTATTTAGAATCAGTATTTATGAATACTATTATTAAGAATTACTCAGTCAGAGGTAAAATTAGAAACTGGAGTATACGTGCACTAAACGAGGTTGAAGTGCAATATGAGCACAGATATATAAAATTATCAGTATGAATACCGGAGAAATACACAGAGAATTGGTGTATGTGGTGGGGTAAAGGATCAGGCGTAGAGATGACTCGAGACGAAAAATTAATTCATGGGATAAAAGTTATTAAATAATTCTAAACTTCAGGACCTAAGGGGAGATAAAGAGTGAATGAATTTGATCAACACCACTCAATACTTTTAAATATTCATAACGGTAATCTGGTGGATCGTAATCTAGTAGTTTACATCTATCATTAATGCTCAGACTAACAGTTAATTAATTCACGAACTAGTACTGTGTTTTAGTTCGCCCGTATCTAGCCTTTCTCCTATTTATTCCTACACCAGCGTACATAATAATTACTAATGCTACACAATAAAGTCTAATTAATTGGTTTTAAGAAGAGCTTACCGAACAGAAGTTGGAATTTCAGTCACAAAGACAGATGTGTTATTTACAATATCTTGATAAGCTTTATCACGTGCAGTTAAAAAATGTGGATCATTATTAAAGGCGTCATTGACCATATGTGAAAAACGAACGTATAAATTTAACAAATGACAAACATATTTATCCGCATCCTAAATGAAAATAATAAAAAAAATAGTTTGATGAAGTACAAAGTAAGTTATTATATATACAGCTTACTTTTAGTGGGGAAATTGTTACTACAAAACATCCTTCGATCAGGACTATCTTTAGAACTGTTGTAACTTGGGTTCGGCTGTTAAAGACCGGGTTTACAACGCTTTAATGAGATTAGTGCTGCAGCATGATTGTGAAACCTATAATCTCCTAGCTGGTGATGCTCCACGACCCCTTCTGTTCAATAATCGTTGTCTGTAAGGATTAATGACAATAATTGGCAACACCAAACTGATAATAATGAGATACTAGTAGTGATCCTGCTATGGTTTTCTATTACGTTCTCCATAAGAGGTCCTTCTTGGTAGTGATTTTCATCGAACCGTACCTACCACTAAGTATCTTACGCGTTGTCTTGTTAAATTCTACCTTGTTGATTATTATCAGATCCTCAAATTAATTTCCACACAGTATTAACTTTCTAACCATATGGCACATGTAGTTTTCAGTGCCCATTTATGCCAAAATTTTCTAAGCTTAAGTAAAGAAATTTCTGTTGCAATAACAATGAAAGGCATCCATTATCCTAAGGTTATTTAATTCATTATTCCTACACACTTTTACACAACATAATGTCAAAGAAATAATCACGAACCTTCAGTTTCAACTGACGATAGTTAATTCGGCATTTTTATGATAAACGAATGTCTCTACCTGTTCTTCATCGTCTTCTTCTTCTTATTCTATAGGTGCTAGATTACGTTGGTATTTAAATATAACCCAAAAACGTTATGTTCAGTCAAATTTTATGCAAAATAAAAAACCAAACCAAATCAATAAACCGACTGTAAATCTTTGACAAAAACACATACCTAAATGCTACTCATCACAAAATTTCAACTAGAAAGAACAGTAATAATTATTTAAGATAAATTTGTACATACTTTATATAATATTTTTGAATAGGAATTAAAAGGCAATAAATATGAAGAAATCATTAACAGTTTCGAAACAATTCAATATTTCTGCTAAAGGATATGAAAACTTTAAAATAAACGAAAGCAAATCTTCAGATAATGTAAATTGATGCCTACAGTTAAGTATTAATAGTTGTAATAATGGATAGACTAACAGAGAGCAAATGCATAAATTTCAGAAAATGATTCAAGAGTAAGGAAAAGAAATTAATAATTGAAGTTACCAATCAATCAGTCATAAACGGCGTAGAGCTTGGTGCATACGTGTATGTGTTCAAGTTGCCACACGCTACTAAAACAGCGAAATGAACAGAACAGTAGTAATGATACCAGTAGTCATAAAAACGATTAAGTAAAGAGATAATAATGAGAGGAGAAACAATCAATTCATGAAATGGTGTAAGATAATATTAGAGCTCAGGATCAAAAGAAATAAAGTGGTTGAATGTACCTGCAACTGTAATTGAATCTGAGCGATGTCATTCAACGTAACCAACTACTGATTACGGTTATCAAGAAGACCTTAACCGGATTAGTTTACACCTACCAACAAGGGCTCAAACCGCTACATAACTTCCTAGTTGTCATAAATTTTACCTTTGTAATTATAACTGCTC
>CM068305.1:9616821-9651821 GCA_034768735.1 Schistosoma mekongi
TACACTACGTCATAGAAACTAGATAAACACATCAAAATCATTATTATGAAAGTTGGTTAATGAAATGTCAAAGAAGATGAGTTTGCATTACGAGCATGATTATCAGTATGAAGAAAAAACAATGATGAATAAATCACATACGATCTACCGGGTACAGACTTGTATACCTAACTTCAACCCACATTCTAAGGGTGATACCTAGTCATATTACCCGAATGTTAAAACAGAAGGGGAAGCGAGTTTCGAACCTAGAACCTAGTAGCTGAAAGTTAAACGCCTCAACCACATAGACCTAAAATCCACCTCAAAAAGTTAAGACCACGAAATACGTTATAAGGAGGTTCTTCCTCATAAGACAAAGCTAAAACTTTGTCTTGAGGAGAGCAAAAGGCGAACAATTATTTATTGTTGCTACCTATAGTAAAGGTAATTCCTGTCACAGATGAAATAAATTAGACTAACGATATTGACTGAGATTAATTGTGTACTGACTGTCTCCGCCTGTAGCCCCTAGGGTTGCTGCCGGTCCCAAGCCCGGATAAAGGAGGAGGGTTGGGCATGGGGTTAGCAACCCCATCCCGTAAAACAGCAAACGTGCTAAAAAAACGCTAACCAGTAAAAACCTTTATAACCATTTTTACTCTGCCCTGGGAGTTGGAAGGTATGTTATGACGCCTCATGGTGAAAGCCGAGTTCCTTCGGAAGCCACGAGGCCGATGTCTCTTCTGACAACCAGAGCAACAATTAATATAGGTACGTGGAATTTCCGCACGCTGTGAGAAACAGGGAGGACCATGCAAATAGCTGAAGAAATGAAAAGATACAACCTGAAGATACTTGGAATAAGCGAAACGCATAGGGTGCAAGCTGGACAGCAACGGTTATCCTCGGGAAATGTGCTTTTATACTCCGGCCACGAAGAAGAAAACGCCCCCCCACACACAAGGAGTAGCATTGGTGTTATCCCAAGATGCATGGAAGTCTCTTATAAGATGGGAACCTAATGGACCTAGGATCATCACAACATCCTTCAAGACGAAGAAGGAAGGGATTGCAATGAATGTCATCCAGTGCTACGCACCCACCAATGACAGCCACGAAGACGACAAAGACCAGTTCTATGCGAGGCTGCAGTCAATCATCGAGAAATGTTCAGCCAAGGACCTGACCATTCTGATGGGCGACTTCAACGCCAAGGTCGGAGCGGATAACACCGGGTATGAAGACATCATGGGACAACATGGACTGGGAGAAAGGAATGATAACGGTGAGAGGTTTGTGAACTTATGTGCCTTCAACAAAATGATTATAGGTGGCACCATTTTCTCCCACAATCGTATACACAAAACTACATGGGTTTCACCGGACCACATTACGGAGAACCAAATCGACCACATCTGCATCAATAAGAAGTTTAGAAGGACCATGGAAGACGTAAGAGCAAGGAGAGGAGCCGACATAGCTTCAGATCACCATTTGGTGGTAACTAAAATGAAACTGAAGCTGAGGAAGCACTGGACAACTGGAGCAGCAGTATTATACAAGTTTAATACAGCCCTTCTCCGGGATACTAACAAACGCAACGAATTCAAATTAATTCTCAGCAACAAGTTCCAGGCATTTCATGATCTACTAGAAAAAGGTGGAACTAATATGGAAGACAACTGGAAAGAGATTAAGGGAACAATAACCTCAACATGTCAGGAGGTTTTGGGTCTCAAGAAACAACACCAAAAAGAGTGGATTTCTGTTAGTACTCTGGACAAGATCCAAGAAAGGAGGAACAGAAAGACAGCGATCAATAACAGTCGGACAAGAGCAGAGAAAGCCAAGGCACAGGCCGAATACACCGAAGTCAACAAGCAAGTGAAGAGGAGCATCAGGTTGGACAAACGAAAATTTGTTGAGGACCTAGCAATGACAGCGGAAAAAGCTGCAAGAGAAGGAAATATGAGGCTCTTATACGATACAACGAAGAAGTTAGCTGGGAAATTCAACAAGCCAGAACGGCCAATCAAGAACAAGGCTGGCAAACCAATCACTGAAGTGGATGAACAACGGAACAGGTGGGTAGAGCACTTCGAAGAACTCTTGAATAGACCAGCCCCACTGAACCCACCAGTCATCGAAGCAGCAGCAACGGATCTCCCTATAAGCACAGACCCACCAGCAGTCGAAGAAATCAAAATGGACATCAGACAGATCAAGAGTGGCAAGTCAGCAGGACCAGACAACATAACAGCGGAGGCACTGAAGACAGATATAGAAACAACTTCAAGGATACTCCACATTCTCTTCAGGAAGATTTGGGAGGATGAACAAGTTCCAGCAGACTGAAAAGAAGGGTACCTCATCAAGATACCAAAGAAAGGCGATCTCAGCAATTGTGAGAACTACAGAGGCATTACCCTACTTTCAGTACCAGGAAAGGTCTTCAACAGAGTGTTATTGAACAGATTAAAGGACCCAGTCGACGCCCAACTCCGAGATCAACAGGCCGGATTCCGTAAAGATCGATCATGTACCGATCAAATCGCTACTCTACGGTTCATTGTTGAACAATCAATTGAATGGAATTCACCACTTTACATCAACTTCATCGACTATGAAAAAGCATTCGACAGCGTGGATAGGAGAATATTATGGAGCCTTCTACGACATTACGGCGTACCCGAGAAGATAGTCAACATCATACGAAATTCTTACGACGGACTACATTGTAAAATCGTGCATGGAGGTCAGCTCACAGATTCATTCGAAGTGAAGACCGGTGTCAGACAAGGCTGTTTACTCTCGCCCTTCCTCTTCCTACTGGTCATCGACTGGATCATGAAGACTGCAACATCTGAAGGCACTCTCGGAATACAATGGACAACATCGACGAAACTAGATGACTTGGACTTTGCAGATGACCTAGCTCTTCTTTCTCACACACATCATCAAATGCAGAAGAAGACCAACAATATAGCAGCAGCCTCAGCAGCAGTAGGCCTCAACATACACAAAGGGAAAAGCAAGATCCTCCGATACAAAACAGCAAACACTAACCCAATTACACTTGACGGAGAAATCCTGGAAGACGTTGAAACCTTTACATATTTGGGCAGCATCATCGACAAACAAGGAGGGTCTGATTCGGATGTGAAGGCGTGGATTGGTAAGGCAAGGGCAGCATTTCTACAACTGGAAAACATCTGGAACTCAAACCAACTGTCAGTCAATATAAAAGTCAAAATTTTCAACACAAATGTGAAGACAGTCCTGTTGTATGGAGCTGAAACTTGGAGAACTACGAAAGTAGTCTTCAGAAGATACAAGTATTTATAAACAACTGTCTGCGTAGGATTCTTCGGATCTCTTGGCCAGATACCATCAACAACAACCTGTTGTGGCAGAGAACTAATCAACTTCCAGTTGAGGAAGAAATTAGGAAAAGACGCTGGAGATGGATTGGACACACACTGAGGAAACCGTCAAACTGTGTCACAAGACAAGCACTGACTTGGAATTCTAAAGGCCACAGAAACAGAGGAAGACCCAAGAACACATTTCGTCGGGAATTGGAAACAGACATGAAGAGGATGAACAGCACTTGGGAAGAGCTAGAACGGAAAGCCCAGGACAGAGTTGGCTGGAGAATGCTGGTGGGTGGTCTATGCTCCACTTGGAGTAACAGGCATTGATTGATTGATTGTCTCAATAATTAAACATTATAAATAAAGTTATAATGTAAAGATGCTCAAGGAGTAGTTATATGGCAAATTGCTTGTCCTAAATAGAACGCTGTCTTCCGCAAAGACTTTACAAGCCTCAACGACAATAAGTCTGCTTAGGTCACAATTTACACCCGCCCACTAACCGAACTTTAAATATTTATGAATGCTAATTGATGGTGAGCAAATTATTGTATTCCAATCTAAAATCACACATATTAGTGTTGAGTCATGATGAGGAGCTAATTGAAAAGAAATTTCTTCGCTTCATTACCAATTTATTTGAAGCTGTAAAAATGAATTTAGGGTTGATAGTAAAGATAAAAGAAATGCTAAGAAACGAAGAGGGAATTTTATTATGAAGATAGTGATTTTAAGTGTTGTTACAAGTATAATCGAGGTTATCGCTTCCCGGTTGCCCGCATTATTAAAGGGTTTCTCCTGAAGTATCTGGAAAAGGTGGATCAAAGGTGGTCTTAGCGAGTATGGCTACAGTGCGCAGAGGATGACTGCTTAAAGCCAGTCACATACAACCTCTTTACTAGTAAAACACCGCTTGGAACCATCCTGGGCTTACTACCGGTCCCAAACTCGGACAAAAGAAGAGGGTTGAGCATACGGTTAGAAACCCCATCCAGTAAAAACAACAACCCTGCTAAAGAAAGTGAAAGTCAGAAAAAAAACATTTAAATCCTTTAAATTCTGACCTAGGAGTCGGGAGGTCTTCACTTTGAAGAGTTATGACGCCTCATGATGGAATTCGAGTTTCCTCAAAAGTCACGAGGCCGACGCCTCGTTTGACATCCGGAGCAAGAATTAATATAGGTGACCAATCTCAAACGGTTGTCCCCTGGGAACTGCGGTCACACTCTCGGGTCATCAAGACCTCCCCTAATCCACTTTCTTTCTCAGGTACCCCAAGAAAAAACCTTCCACGGTTTGGGCAACCAAGAAGTGATAACCACCCTCATACCTCAAACAGCTCTCGAGATCACATTGTTTGCGATCAAACACGTTCTCCTTCTCTTGTTTCTACTATGTGAAAAATTTCACCCACTACAGATTCTATGTGTGCCACTTGTACTGGTTACCTGAGTTTCCGAAATGTCATACTAGGTTTCCTAAAACTGAGCCCTAAACTTCATGTTAGAGCTTTAAGTGTACGTACGCTGTATCAAGTCGGCCAACAAGCTGTCTTAGCTAAAACACTAGAATATCTTGCAATTGATGTGTGCTGTCTCTGAAACACACACACAGGACCGCAGCACGGTCATCCATTTAATATCACCTAATCAATGCAGCAGAACAGCACAATTTACTCTTCGTTTATCTGGAGACCCGATAGCAAGCTCACGTGGCTCCGCTGGTGTAGGCATAGCACTAAACATATGGGCAGAACAGGCACTTCTCGAGTGGATCACTATAAACAGTCGTTGATGTGCTGTCCGTCTAAATGGCATAGTACGAACTCGGGATGATAGGGACACACGTCGATGCCTTTTTGTCGACTTCGCTTATGCGCTGTAGTACAAATGCAGTACAGATGGAGTTGAAGACAAGTTCTGCATGAAGTTTTCTAACCTCCTTCAGAAAGTTAGGCATTCGGACATAGTAATTACAGCAGGAGATTTTAATGCCCAAGTCGGTAGGCTAAATCAGGTTGAAAAATACTTAGGTGGGTCACTCGGCATCCCAGCCCAACGAACGGATAACGGAGATCGTCTGATGCAATCATGTTCAGACTACCGTTTATTTTTAGCTAGCACAAACTAAGCATAAAGAAAGACTTTGTCCAACCTTTACACAACGATGGACACAAGTCGACCACATCGGCATCAGCTATCATTGAAAAGGCTGTAGAGAGGACTGCCACTCTTTCTGGGGCACGTGTTTAGATTCTGACCACGTCCCAGCGAGAGCACGTATCTCTGTGCGTTTTGCTGGTCTCAGAAAGGTCACACCAGGTAAACCCCTCACATATCAAATCGCGACCAAAAATGCTAATATTGCACTATCAAATGGTCTAGGCAAGAATTTAGTCGCCCACAACCAACAGATTCATCCCGAAATAGCTAGAAACGATTTTGAAGCAGGTGTAAACGCGGCAACGTTATTTGCATCTAGCTTCAATCGAAGGGTTATGAAAGACCAATGGATCTCTGGAGCTTATAGCGAACTAATGAAGGCTCTAAACCTCATTCCAGCAGGCTTGGAGAATGACGAAGAGCGACGGCAATTGAAACGTAAACTGGCAAAGAGTCTGCGCAAGGATCGTGAACAGTGGTGGTCAACAAAAGCAAAGGCGATGGAAGCACCAACGGTGGCAGCGAGCAGTAGTAGATAACTGTTCCGATTTACTTAGGATACTGGTATTAAGTAATCGGTGGTTAGTGAAATTATCTCGGAAAAAGATGGGTCTATGATTCACTCTCAGTCTAGAAGATTGGAGCGATGGGCAGAACACTTTCAGGAACAATTCAACTGACCGACAGTTATTCTTAGCTTACCTACTATCCCTAAGCTACCTGAATGGAAAATTGACACAGGTCTCCCAACTCTTAGTGAGGTTAAAAAAGCACTTAAAGCGAGGGAAAGCAGCAGGACCTGATAGGTTATCTGCCGATATGTTTAAAAATGGAGGTCCAGTCTTAGCTTGCAGGTTGACTGATATATTAGCCAAAGTCTGGGAACTGAACATCATCCCATCTGACTGGTCTCAATCGCTGATCGTTCTAATCTACAAAAAAGGACAGAAATCCTCTTCTGATAATCACAGAGGAATCAGTTTGACTAATATAGTATTTAAAATATTATCCTCTATAAACATTCGACGTTTATCCAACACTAGAGAACAGAAGAGTCGGGAAAACCAGTCTGGCTTCAGACCTGGACTTAGATGCAATGACCAAATATTCACCATGTTGCAGATTCTCGAACACAGACATATGTATCGTCATCTGACCATAGTTGTATTTCTTGACTTGAAAGCAGCTATCGACTCTGTAGAACGTGAAGTCTTGTGGCAGTATTTGTCATTAAAAGGCGTACCAAAAAAGTACATTAACCTTATAAAGGCTCTTTACTCGGTCACCACCAGTCAAATCAGAGCATATGGCGAGTTGTCATGAAGAATTTTATCCTCAAGTGGGGTTCGTCAGTGTTGACCCTTATCCCATTTTTTGCCTAACTTGATCACACATATCCTTTTAGAAATCTCAATCACTTCTTTTAACTCCTCAGGAATTAACCACCTTACAGGAAGCCCTCTCATCGACTTAAAATACGCAGACGACATAATCCTATTCGATGAAGACGCTGACAATATGCAGTCTCCCAAGCACCTGGAGTAACAATGCAAGCATATTCAGGATGCGCTTCTCCCCTTCTAAATGCAAAATGCTACTCCAGGACTGGTCTACTTCTTCTCCTTAATTAGTTATATGGAGTGAAGTAATTGAATGCGTTGACCGCTTCACTTATCTCGGAAGTCTCATCACTCCTGGTGCGTCGGTGTTTGACGAAATCTTAGCACGGATTCAGAAAGCCCGATTGGCATTTGCCAATTCACTACACTTCTACCGCAGACCAGATATACGTCTCTCAACGAAAGGGTGGGTGTACTGCGCAGCAGTCAACGCCGTTTTAACGTATGGCTACGAAACGTGGGCTATGAAAACGCGAGATATGCGCCGACTTCAGGTATTTGACCATGGAAATGTTTGTAGCATCGCTTGTATATCATGGAACAGTTGAATAAGTAATATTGAGGTTAGAAAATAGGTTCTTGGGAATATGGTAAATCAATCGAAGAGGTTATTAACCTTCATCGACTGAGATGGTCTGGATATGTATTGTGCATGCCTAACCACCACCTGCCTCGTTGTGCGATGTTGGATACGGTTTAGAGAGGATGGAAGAAGGGTAGGGGTGGACAAACCAAAACATGTCATCAGTTCATGGAGTTTTTGACTGTTCATCTAAGCCATGTTGGTAGATGCAGATTACCTGGTTGGGGTCTGCGTGATGATCAAAATGAATGGCTGGAGACACTTGGCGATATGGCTCAGAATCGGTCAGAGTGGCTTAAGTGTATTTACTCTTTACTTTTATATGGATCTTAAATTCTACTATTCTTCTCTACACACCTTTACTTTACTCTTCCATCTTGTATTTTGTTGTTGTGTTACCTCTGTAAATTTTATCTCGTAGTGTTAATGTGGTATGTCAAATTGAACCTATTGGGCGTATGTGCCCGGTTCTAAGTTGTTGATGAATGAATGAAAAATGAGTCTTTACTGGTAAATTTTGATGTGTCTGGCACCACTCTTTCTTTGTGGAAAAGTAATATTGCTGTCATGCTTGTTGTCTGAAGGAAACCGTTTACTGTCGTCACACCTATGTACAGTTAGCAGTACGACCTCATCCTGGGACCTTACGTTTGCTGCCTTTAACCTTATCACTTTTCAACCGATCTGCCTATAATGGTAGGACTCTGAGGAATGATTGTTCCACGTCGGCAGTTCAACTGCTACATAACTATACGTAAGCCCGACCACCATGTCAAGGTGGCAGCAACGGTCGGGATAGTTAGGTTAATTACCACTAAAGATACAACTAAGGCAAAGCATTTTATTGGAGTAATTTACCAAGCCAACTAAAGGAATTTACGTTCAAAAATAGTAACATATTTTTTGATAATGCGTTAGTTCACTTCAATACTTTGAGAGTGCCTACAGGTATGACCATAATATTTTTATATCAGTAAAACTTATGTATGTATGTATAATCAGCATAGAACTTGGCATATGTACGCATCGGTTCAAGTTGGCATAAGGAAAATTTATTGGTCATATAGAATCAGTCAAAGTGATTTCAATACATATTTCATCCCACTGATAATGAAATAATAAGTGTAGAGAGACATAAATTGTGTATACAAGAACAAGGTCTTAATCAGAAGCAGTATTGTCTAACTAAAACATTCAACGACTGAAAGCATATTAGTGTAATTGTTTGTGATATACGTCTATTGTTCAAAGACAAACAATATTTCTTTTTTGAATACCCCCCCTCAATGTATGTATCATCCAATTAATACTAAAACTGAGTAGTTTACGACCAACTATCAGCCTTACTTTCTCTTCAAGAACCTTAATACAGGTGATGTTGATAAATGTAATGCATTATTACTTGTTGACTTGTATACTTACTCGTATCCCATGTTCCTGAATGTATTCTGCTATACGGATACGATAAAAACTCTCTGTGCTCTCAATATATGCTTTTTCGAAGTTATCCACATATATTCGAAAAGATTTTTCTGACAAAGTAGATAAGTTGACTAAAATAAGTAAAACAACAAAATATGAGTGACTATAAGTGAATCAAATAGAAAATAACTACCGTAGGTGACATCCAACCAAGTGTGTGTGCTAACTTTAACATAGTAATCAGGTTACTTCGATCCCGTAATCTCCATACGTAGTTTCCACTGAACATATTACACAACGAACTTACACATATCTCACATTTAAGCTTATTGAAATTAACACTAAACACTATCCATTTCATAAATGACAAATTTATCTTAAATCCATGTGCTGTGGTTTTGAAATATGCGTCTGCCTTAAAACTGGCTACCAATTCTAGCTTATAACAGGAAGAGCTGATGATAATTTGCTAATTATTAATATTTTTCGTTCGTGTGCGTTTTAGGTTGATGAGATTAAAAGTGTTGACAGTGATGAAAATGGTAGTTAGAAAACAAGGAAATAGAAATCCAGACATAACATGTAAAGTTTTAAACTGGTTTCGACTGTAACACAAATACTAACTTAAAAGCCTACACAAATAGCAATATACATCAAATATTTCATAACTCACATCTTTGCTTTACCGATTAGAAGACTGACCATACAAATAAACGGCAAACAGATTCGCGTAATATACAGCATTTAGTGGTGCAGAATCATTACATAAATCGACCTATTTTCTAGTCAGCGCTATGTACTTAGCTGAAACATCTGTAAATCTTACACCAAAATTAAAGTCCTAAGTGACTTTAATGTATAGCATCCTATTTCCTAGCAATAATTAATGACGACAAGACCTTAGAATACATCTTTATTGCCACATGTAATTTTATAGAAGCTAAATAAACCCCTTAATGGAGAAACATCCACCAATTTATGTGCAAGAAATTTAAAATTATGCACTTTAATTATATCTTTTAAATAAGTTAAATATTTATATACCAAAATAAATCAAGCATTTAACCAAAATCGTTAGGAAATAAAAGTGATTAAATGGTGATTTCCTTATCTTTTCTGTTTTCATTTATTGCTATTCTCTCCGTTGTAACTACAAGGAGATATCACGATGGCTCATAAAGGAGAAAAGCAGTGTATATCGCATCCGTTACTTACAAGTGGCATATTTACAAACAGTAAAGCATCCAAGTTTATGATGCGATAAAGATAGTTTTTTTGGAAAATAATCCCCAAAATGATAACAGGTACTTATCTGTAGATGTGGCAAATAATCGTCAAGAGTTAATTCATTTGATGCATCTGATTGAAGAACACTGCTTTACAATCTATAAACATTTTTTTAGGGAAATAGGTATACCCTAAGCTGTTTTAATCTGAAGATCCAAACCAACCAGAGCTTTTTGGAGATTGCTGGTAGTCTGAAGAAAAAACAGATTTTATGCTATCGTTTTGCTGATGACCGCATATTAACTTTTCAAAAACATCCTGTCATTCATATGGAAACGTTGCTCTCGTGAAAAAACGGTAGCTGATCATAGTCAGCGAACGGTGTAACTATTGTTTTTTTTTGCAAACGACATTCTACTCTTAAGCGATCTAATATTTTTACATATTCTGATTTTAAAATGAATACTTTTTCTAAAGACAGTGAAATTGAGGGAGAGGAGTGAAATAGATAAAACGAAGTACTTGGGTCGTCTTCACTTAAATGCAATTGAGTAGACTACGGTAGGAGCTACTAAACGATAAAATATTAGAACTATAGACTGCGGAGTAAGTGACAATGGCTTGAATAGCAGCATAGAGGGTAGAAATGAGGTGACGAACACAATAAAAAATAAAGCTAGACAGGTACCACTGTGCTAAATGCTAACAAAACCTATAATACTGCAATAAAACTTAGCCAAAATAATACCTACCGCAAGATTCACGGACACCTACAACAAGCTGTGAATCAATAACTTGGCCACATCTCTCATCTTGTATAAGCTTAATGGCACTGTCCAGAAGTTTCTGCTTAATGGACTCGTAAATTGTACTGTTCCATGTTTCCAGCATGAGCTAAGATATAACCACATGATATATTTTATCCTACTTTTCGAATAGTACTTTCTTGAAGATGACGTTTGTTGGGCCCGTTGAGATGCTTACCAACCAGGTAGTTTTCTAGGGGACTGAATGGTTGTGGAAGATATTCACTTTGTTTGGAAAACTTATTCCACTGAGCTATGTACGATTTCAATAATGAAGATTCATCTTGATTTCGCATGACGAGCTAAATTTGGAATTCCAGAAACGAGGAACTATTACCTGCTGAACTCTAATGATCGACTCCTTAACAGTTTCTGTAAGAGAAGAAATTATGGCTGGTGTTGCTGATTCTTGCCAGGAGACGATGTAATGTACATCGCTAAACAATAAACATAAATAAAGATCTTACGCAAACATATTTTGCCACTCATCTCTACTAACATTCTCAGTATTAAGGATGCGCTTCACAATTGTATTTACTTTTGGCCACCTTTGCTCATAACAATTTTCATGACACTTGGAAACATATGTCATTAATTTAGTGATGAAGAACTCACATCAACAGCTAGCATCCTGATTTCTTCGTACTACGCGCTGGGAGAGATATAACCTCAAGGATTTAATAGTGAACTTAAACTGCACAAATTCAAAATGTTTAAGTGGTTGTAGAATTGTTATATGAAACTTGCTTAACAAACGCTCATGCCTAGTTTAATGAATTGCCTATGCCATCAGGAGGAGGTTTTGGTACATGAAGCTGGTAGTAATAATGAAGTAGTAGGAAGCTAATATGTAGTGCTATTCTGGATATTTTAAATATCTGAAATTTTTGTTTTAAAGAACTGCTCAGACTATTTTAAAATGTTTGTAGCTTCTAGCCTTTGTGATTTATGATGTGCAGATACTTTAACTATAATCTAGCCTGTTGCATTCGTACTTTAATTTTCTAGCATTCTCATTGTTGTTAGCTTTAAGCGAGATGATAATTTCGTGTTTCGGAAAACTTCATAAGGTGCTTGTGATATTATGCATCATTACGAGGTCACCAATGGTCTTCCATATTTTTAATCGTAGAAATCTAAAATCCCAAAGAGTTCCTAGTAGGGTCTATATATATGTGAAGTGTACCCTGCATATGGACAATTTACCTTTGCGGTATTACCATAGCAACCTCTAAAGATTGAACCCACTCTTACGAGTGATAATGAATCAGAAGGCAACGAAGGATGGAAAAGAAGTTATATTTGGACGTGAATAGAGCGGCAGTGGGATAGCAACGTCTATGATGGCAAACTAGACAGAAATGCTACCCATGGTGCGGCTACTGGACGGGCTGCGGTGTTACGTGATCTGGTCGTGATGCGTGACCGAGAGCCTACAACTAGTAGTGTCCGCTGATGCAAAAGTGGTCAGCATATATACATATATCTAAACAATTTGTCAGCCAAAATGCGGCTACGAAAATGCACAAAATGTCGACGAAGCTTTTTAATATTTTTTTAGCATACGAAGATGTGTAAAATGCACACCGTAAGGAAAAGGTAATTTTATTAAATATTTTTCTTTTAAAAAAACGTAAATTTTTACAATATACAGGGAGTGGAAAATTAAGAAAAAACTAACAAACGTAATATTCGTTTAACTGTTCTGGAAATCGTAGATTTCTACCAGAACGTGTAGCTCTCGGCGTTATGGAGCTCTTCAAAATTTCCACTTGCTTGTTGGACGCGTTCGACATCGAAACGTTTGCCTTCTAGGTAGACCGCGTTGAGGCGGTCACTGCTGACGTTCACCTCGTAGCCGTTCTTGTCGATCGTATAGTAGTTTGCTTCTCGTTTAAAGACCTTGTATAACCCTTCGTAAGTTGCGTCGAGTGGTCGGCGTAGAGCAACACAACGTACGAAAACGTGTGTACTATATTTTAAGGCGAGTTGAATAAAAGTGTCTGTCGATTGTTTTCGAGTTTGCACTGGCTTAACTGAACGCATAGCATTTGTAAGCCGGTTCACGTAAGAATCGAAATCTAGGTTTGTCGAGGTGAGAACGGTTTCCACAAACTTGTAGCAACTTAGCTTGACTAGTTAAAAGTTCACTTCAAAACTTAAGCATACGCCAAAACAATTATGCTCCAGTATTCATTTACTTCCTTATTCTGCATAGGGATTATTTTTCCTATTAGCTTATGTTGAACGTTGAGAATTATTTGTGTGTTTGAATAACTAGAACCGCGCTCCACTGTCTCCTGCCCACGCTATTGAAAAAGACCTATTCCCATAATACTCTAGATTCTTGTGTCACTAGATTGGGATATACCTAGGCGCCCAAAACTCACCTGGTAGTCGATGGGACATTCCATAAACTAATTCAGCAACACTGCATCCAACATCTTTTACAGTGCTTCGAACCCCGAGTAAGACTAGTGGCAAGCGTCGGTCCACTGCGGAATGTTCGTAGCTGAAAGTAATGCTTTCAGCTGTCGATGAAATCTTTCTACCAAACCGTTAGATTGTGGGTGGTAGGCAGTTGTTCGGAAGCGCGTTGCTCCAAGAAGTTTAGTCAGAGAGTGGAACAACCCAGATTCAAACTGATGTCCATGGTCTGTCGCTATTATAGCTGGACAACCAAATTCGCTATCCATCGTTAGACGAAAGCGCGAGAAATCGTTTCAGTAGTGATGTCTTTCAGTGACATTGCTTCTGGCCAGCGTGTGAAACGGTCCACGCATGTTAAAAGACAAGAAAATCCATTTGATTCTGGTAAGGGTCCTACCAAATCAAGGTGGACATGGTCGAATCGAGCGTTGTGAATTAGGAAAGTGCCAAGAGGGCATTTACTATGCTGAATTACTTTGTTCTTTTGGCAGGCCACACAGGAGTGTGCCCTTTCATTGATGTCTTTATCCATCCTCAGTTATCAGAATATCTGGGCAATCAGTTTAGACGTAGCACGAACTCCAGGCTGAGGAAGGCTGTGCAATGTGTCAAAGATGATTCGTCGATAACTTTTGGGGACGATTGGATGGGCTGTGCCTGTAGAAGAATCACAAATTAAAGTGTTCTTACCCTTTCCAACCGTCTTTGTTTGAAGTTTGAGCGTTGTTGTGGATAACTCGTGATGAAGATCATTGTCTTCATTTTGAAGTCGAGCTAGTTCAACAAGGTCGATCCCTTGGATACGATTCAAGGCATGTATTCGTGATAAGGCGTCGGCAACTCCATTGTTAGCTCAGTGGTTTATGGCCGGTGAATATTGTAAATTCCCGGCCTTCGATGCAATGTTAAAAGTGTCGTACAGCACAGTACATGGCTAATAGTTCACGTCCAAAAGTGCTGTATCTTGATTCGGTATCGTTTAGTCGTCTTGAGAAAAATGCTAAAGGTTGCCAAGTTTGGTCAGTCGATTGTTGCACAACTGAGCCAATGGCTGAGTCACATGCGTCAACCGCAATGCTTACTGGAGCTTCAGTATTGTGATGTTCTAGCATAGTCGCATTGGTTATTGTTTGTTTAGTTGCAGTGAAAGCTTTCTTTAACTCCGCATCCATTGTGACCACGTTTTTATTCCCACGAAGCTGATCCGTTAGTGGTTTCATGATAGATGCACAGTTCGGTATAAACCGTCTGTAGAAACTTGCCAACCCATCAAAGGCTCGCAACTGCTTAATGGTGGTTGGTGCCGGGTACTCCAGAATAGCCGCCACCTTGTGTTTTTGAGGTTGTATACCATTAAGATCAATAGTATGCCCCAGGAAGTCCAACGAGGTTGTTCCGATTTGGCATTTCAGTATGTTTATGATAACTCCATATTGTTGTAGTCTTCTAAATACTGTGTCCAAATGTTTCATATGTGTTACCTTGTCTGGACTTGCTATCAAGCAGTCGTCGACGTATGCATGGACATAGTCAAGCCCACGGAACACGTCATCGATGAAACGTTGAAATGTTTGTGCTTCATTTCTCAACCCGAAAGGCATTCGGAGGAGTTCGTAAAAGCCAAATGGAGTAACGATAGCGGTTTTAGGTATGTCATTTTCAGACATCGGTATTTGGTTTTACGCCATTACCAAGTCGTTTTTTGAAAATATTGTCATTCCCTTCAGGGTGGTCGTTAAATCGTGGGTGTGTGGTAACGGGTAACGATTGGGCATAGTTTGGGCGTTGAGACGTCGATAAACACAGGTGGGACGTCAATCATTGCTATCTTTCTTCGGGACCATGTGTAATGGAGATGAGCATGGGCTACTGGACGGGCTGCGGTGTAACGTGATCTGGTCGTGATGCGTGACCGAGAGCCTTCAACTAGTAGTGTCCGCTGATACAAACTTGGTCAGCATCAATGTCGAGGACCCAAGTAACTATTTATTGTGGGGATTATTTACCACCACAAATGTTCATGAAAGATGACATAGTAATGTCACCTTTTGTAAAGAAATTTATTAACATTACTAGAATTCTGGTCATACACTCAAATACATAACTAGTTAAACGATTGCTCACGCTTTCGTTGAACAATTAATAGAAAACTTTAAGTGTCTATTTACAATAACGACTGATTGTGAACGTCAGGTGGAATTAGGATTGTTGCTCCTCCTCTAAATAAACAGTTGCATAGACTCTCACCATTAATGCTGACAATGTTTTTTAGCGGACGTGGCTAGGTGAACCCACTTGGTTAGCATCGCTACCAGATCAGGACACGACACGATGTGGGAAGCAACTCACTCCCCAGTTAGTCAGCCTAGACATTGCTATCACGTTAGCTCTCCTTTTATGACTAAATATAACCTTTCCTCCATCCCTCACTACCTTCCGATTTATTATTTTTCGGTTGTGCAGGTTCAATTGTTAAAACTTGCTCAGGTCATACGATAAACGTAAGTTGGTCATATACCGGGTGCACTTCACCATTTGCTGAATCGACAGTAACATTTACCTCATCCCCTGAACCTGCTATTTCTTCTGTGCTCCCTGTGCAGTCATTCTTTACATAATGAAGCTTGTGAGTAAGGGGCTTAGACAGAAGTTATGTGTATCAGTGACAGCCTTTGCAGTCTCAGATCTCGATTATCCTTCTTTTTCCATTTTACTTTCAGAAAAATATTAGAATGTTTGTGATAGCTGCACTCCTCATAACCATAAACACAACTACTACCTATACACAGATCTCAAGAAACGACTGTTTTCTAATTCTGACAAGCAAAGCTTGAAGGTTAAGCGCCTGGTTTGTTTCTTTTGACTTGTCACCGTATAATTGCGGGTGATACAACTAATAATGGATGGACGTCCCATTTCCGACTTGAAGGTAGCTGAACTCCGCAAGGAATTAGAGAAGCGTCATAAAGATAAAACAGGAGTAAAACAGGTGTTGTTGGATCGTCTTAAAGAGGTTATTTTACACAACACACTAATTTGTCAGACTTTAGAGAAAGATGGTCACGATCCTCAAACCTTTCGCTTCAGAGTCGATGATGAAGGCATAAAAACCGACCAAGAATCATCTGATCATTCGGTAGGTGATTAATGCACTTAAACCTATGTTAATCTAGCCAGTAAATGGTGACGGGCCTGGAGTTGGTAAGTGGTTGTATAGTGTTTATACATATTCTCATTTGGTTGCCACCCACTTAGATTTATTTTGTTGTACTTTGAAGCATTTGTACATATTTTAATAAAATGTTTTCTGTAAAGGTGGACTGGCGACAATATACCTTGGACCGTTTTATTTCATTGTGCCTATTGTGTACTCTAGATTGATGAGTAGCCTACATTAAAATGTCGGCATTACGTGCAATTTTCAGCCTAAGTTGCTTTATATGTGCGATGCAAGTGCGGCTATCAATAACTTTTAGTTGTAATCCCCACTTATTACTAGCGGAGTATAAGTATTCTTCACTTTGTGTGCTCGAAAAGTTTCCTACTATAGTAACTGGAAGATATTCCCATGAGTTACATTTTGTTGCATTCTATAGTTTTCGTCTACTTGATGATCTGATCAACCCTATACCCGGTTGTAAATGGAGATGATGCTAGTGGGATCCAAAGTTTTAGATTGGTCTGAAAACTCGGGTTTCCTGTTAATACATATGTCAAGCATTGGAAATTTGGTGAAGCTCCTGAATTTTGTAATATGCTTTTGTATTAAGACCAGTATTGCAAAGAAATTCCTAAAACTGTGAACTCTGGACAGCTGTTGTAGCGGAAAAGTGTTATTTGTCCTCAACGATACTGCTCCCCGTTTGGATTGTGCAGGGTGTTGTGAATCAGAATGTTTAATATTTTTTGCATCAATTCACAGTACATTTCGTGGTTGAGGTTGTACATTTACGTCGAACTTTAAAATATGTCCCCCATATTTTATCTGGTGGAAGTTGCTATTGATTTCGGCAGAGTAAAAAGAACAATCCGTACTAATCAATCTGATGGTAATTACTAAATTTCCACTCTTGTTCTATTGAAAGAAAAAGTTGAACTCACCACGAAAAGACATGATTTGTCAGAAGACGTATTAAATGATGAATATGTTATCAATGAACACCCAATACAGAAAAAAGTTACCGAAGAAACTGTTCCGTACGTCGTTCAAGTTGGTGAGCAGGAGGAAGATTTAGATTATGATTTGAAATGTGGGAACAGTGACGTAGCTGATAATGGAGATAGCAAGAATGTTCAGAGCCAAGGTGGAGAATTTGGCAAACATGAAAATAAACCAGAAAGGTTCGTAAATGTCTCTCGAATGATATGATTATATTTATCCACTTCTGACGAGCTGTTTCTTTTTTTAGTTCCATTGTTACTCAACAGGTCAATGGTATGTTTAGTCTCATTAAGTTACATTTTGATTGTCAGAAAGTTGTAGAAATCTATGGATAAGTAATTTGCCGAAATTGGTGAAGGCTGCTGATCTGAAGCAACATTTTAGCAAGGCGGGGAAGGTATGTTCTATGTCAGTCAGGATAGCTTTCCAGGTGGTGTCAGCTACTGTAGTTATGAGCACCCGCACACCCGGAGGTTGTTTCGGGTTTATACAAATGGCTTCCGCAGAAGAGGCGGCGTCTGCCGCCAGATCCTATGATTTAACAGAGTTTGGTGGATGCGTACTGCGAGTTGAAGCGACTGAACGGAAGGCACCAATTCAATCAAATAAACTTGGTGACAGAGCATCTGTTTTAAATAAATTAAAAAATGCTTCTGGTGTGCCTGATTCCCGACACACGACATCCAGGTCACTAATATCTCGAAGACGTTATATTGGTATGTCAACATACTTTTGTCATTGTTCGTATCACTAGCAAACAGACGGAGACAGTTGCGTCGAATTACTATTAATAATGCCATACTAAGGGAACGGCAAAGAAGGTCTGATGTTTTGTCTGCTGATAATCGTTCGCATTCTGCTAAGAAGGCTGCAATTGAAAGACGTATACACCAATTAACTAGACCAAAGTATAGAATGTCAAAGGATAATTTGGTGAGTATGCTACAACACTGGCATTTTTGAGGCAGTCAGTTTTAATTGCATTTCGAGTTCATTGTTAATGAAAGTAGTGCTATGTACAACGTAGTTTCTGATTGTAGTTTGCACAGAATAATAGTATCACGTAGATTCGTAAATTAAATTGTGTGGATTTACGATTAGATTTGTATTGAAGATGGGAGTTTTAATATTGAGACAGTTTAACTGCTTTTCCTGTGCAGAATGGAACAACGTCGGAATATTGGGGACTTGGTCCTTGCTTCATTTTTATTTGCTAGTGTGGGACTTATATCCGGAAAACTCCATGTAGCGGAGAGATTAACTACATGTTTGTTAGAGTATAAAGTAAAGGGCTTATCATTCAGCCATACGTAAAATGGAAGAAAATTCAACTAATCTTTCGGAAAATTGATCTAATAACAATAACTAAAGAAATTCTCTGATCTGTATTTTATGAAAATTCCGAAGATCCTTACCGATTAAACTTATTTGTCTATAATTCCAAAAATCTATACGGGGTCTGTTCGTATATTCATGAGAACTGGTTAGTTTTAGCTCATAATCCTATTGTTTACGAGTGATATTGGTTTACGTTTTCTTGTAGCGCCCTCGAGTTAGTTTGGGACTCTCATCTAGGCACAAAAGTATTTCACAACGACAAAGCACCACACGCATTAGGTAAGTGTAATAAAAAATCCATTTTGTCGCTTTTTGTAATCTTTCTAGTGACTAGTGTTGTAGGCAGTTTTATAATTCCAGCGAAATTAAGAATTTTAATGCCTAGTTCATCTTACGAGTTCTCCACAATTTGTCTCAATCTTACAAACAGTGATTCGTAGCTAATGCCGGCATCATTTGTTCAGATAAAAATAATAGATAGTATGTATTTGCGATGTCCCAGTGAGTATTATTTAAAATTTCTGACGTTTCGCGACTCAGTGTAAGCCGCTTCAGAGAATAAGTAGTGGAATTGAAATAACGCAATTGTGAATAATTCTCAGCGAAAGTGACTTACACTAAGTCACAAGATGTCAGAGATTTTAAATTATACTAATTGAAACGTTGCAAATACCATCTATTGTCTTTTTAGACAACCTATACAAGTTTTTTCAAGTTTATTCAGGTGTTTGAGCCTTATTACTAGTAACCGTTCGGGTACACTGTCCTAGCCAACCCTATTGCTAATTCAATTATACTAGGGTTTAGCTATTGCTGTTTTGCGTACTGTGTCATATTAATATTTTAGTCTGTAGGTTTATTTTATGTACTGTCGGATTTGCAGCAATTCTAAATTAGGAAAATATTTCGGCGCTCAAAATGAAAACAGTTCATGCTATTTGGTTGTTGGTGAAATCAAAAATAGTTACTCTATAAAAACTGCACTAACGATCTGAGTTAAAACAACTAACCCCTAGTGTTCGTATTTTCGGATAATTTTCAAACTGTTTGGTCAGTGGAGTCAGATTTATCTAGTAGTGTTGAGTATCGCTTATAGCTTCACTTACAAGAGAGTGTATTCCGTTGTGATAGTTAGATTTTGGAGTATTTATTACGTTGTACTTTATACAGAACACACCTATTGGTCTAATTGTTCTTAGTGGTAATACTTGATTTCGCGTTTTCTAGTTCATTCCTTGTCCAGTCCCCTAAATTTACCTCTAACATTTTAGCATCAATCAGCGGGTACAATCACTGTCTCAAAGACGACTAAATGCCGTTAACCGAAGATTACGTGAGCCGTATAATGTTCACAATAGTACTAGTATTTCACGTCAATCATTTTTGTCCAGTGAACGCGGAAATTCAAATTTTTATCCGGAAAACGATCGAAAATATCTCTCATCGCCCTCTCGTTTAACTTCTGTGGATACGCTCTCGTCAAAAAAATCACCGGCATTTCGCAGTAATCGTCTTGCAGAGAGAAATTTACGCGAACTCCATCGTTCCGTAGGTAGAGATTTACGTGAACCTTATCGTCCAGTAGAGAGAGACATACGTCAACCTTATCGTCTTCTAAAGAGAGATATGCGCGAAACTTGCCGCCCTGCTTTGCCAGAACGCAAGCGCCATCCTCAGTCACCTAGTCGATCATATGAATCTAGTCGATTTACACGAAACACTCAGTCGACAATTTATGAAGAACGAAACACATTCAAGTCAGTATGCGATGGTCGTTCCCGTCAAAGTTATTTGGTGACCCGTCCTGGACCAGAGTAAGTCAAGGCCCTAAATTTACTTCTGTAGAAAGATTCCCCATTATCACGTGCAGTCTGTTTTTCAATCACAAACTCCTATTATCTAGAACTTATTGATCACCCAGAAGCATGATGATTAATAAAGTAAAATATCTAAGTTATATTTATCATGCTACCCTAAACTTTTAGAGCTGCACATCGACCGTATGTGGTAAACTTACCAAGAGCGAATATATCTACAATATTATGATAGATTGTCTTCGGATACAATAAAAAAACTTACCAAAGTAGCTGCAACCATCGCGTTATCTTTATTCTAGGTAATTGAAGAATGTAAGCAGGATTCTATTTGTTTTTTTTCGAAATGTTTAGAGTTTAGCTCAAAAAATACCTTTTGAAATCACAGCAATGTTTATTATAAACAGGTTAGTATTCGTTTAGTGTGTCCTTATGATAGTTGAGTAACCCGCACAGTTCTGATTAGTGGTATTTGAGATTTAATTGTGTGTCGTTCTTAGTAGGGATATTTTGTCTCTTAAACTCGCGCGTAATTTGTTACTCGTGTCAATAGATACTTTTGTAAAATAACATTGATAATTAGCCATAGTTGCAGCCGATAACATTCATACCAAATATTCATTTAAAAAATACATCAATAAATTCTTATGATTAACACTTTTAAACTGAAATTGTTGGATTTCATTATAACATGTTCAAATAGCGTTTTTTTGTCATCCAAAAGATTCTGCATTTTATCAGCATCTTCATCCAAAAGATTCTGCATTTTATCAGCATCTGCATATTCTAAGTCAGCTAGTTTATCTCCTGGAAGGAGGTCAACCCCGCCGAAGTCAGACGATGATAATGTCAACTCTAAAAGTATATCAATGATAAAATTAAATACAAATGGGGAAAGCGGACAACCTTGACGAACATCACTTGAGGTAATCAGCTCTGATGACAATCTGCCATAAGCTCTCACTCGACATGTGGTGTTCAAGTAGAGAGCTTGTATAAGGTACCAGACAATGAAGTCATTGACAATTGGGCTGAGCCATGTTAATAGGTGCAGACTACCTGGTTGGGGTCCGCGTGACGCTCGTAATAAATGGTTAGAGACTTTGGGTGATATGGCTCAAAATCGTTGGCGATGGCGCAGGTGCATCCATTCCTTGTCTTCCTCCAAATCCTAGTTTCTGAACTTATCATAATTTTCTCTTTACTGGATCGTATTTTCTTAAATGTTCTCGGTCTCTATTCCCTTCCATGAATACTAACTCTGCTACTACCTTCCCCACTCTGGGATTTGACTCGACAATTTAATCTCTATCTGCTAATTGAGGCATGGCAACTTGAACTGACGTACGCATGTACCAAGTTCTACGTTGCAACTGTCTGTCTGTCATCCAAAATTTAATTAGTCACTAAATTCTGTCTCTTTTCTAACCCACGCACAAAGTGCAGGTTTATGTACTCTGCTTTGAGCAACGTATCTACTCGAACCGAATTCGGTAAAACTAAATTGGGACGTATGACCAAGTGATTTTAACATTAAACCATTGGTTAATCATTGTCTCAGTTACTTCGAATTTATTCTACTAAATACTTGGTGAATGATATTTGATTAGGTGTGCGTTATAATTTATTTTCCAGGTGGATTGAATTATAAATAAAGCTGTAGGTTATCATAGTGTTTCGTGACTAGGTCTATTGCATGCATTTAAAAATGCCAAACAGATTTGTAAAAATCATGTGTCTGTAACCTTTAAAGTCATTGTATTTTTTAAAGTGAATCATAAGTATCAAATAATTAACCTATATAAGTAGAACATATTTTTCAGAAATTTAGAGATACTAGTAGTTGAACTTAAAACAGCCTAAGTATTCAGGAAGCTAATAATGCCGATGCTTCATTTAACTGCTTTTAGTTTCTAGTCTTATTTACTAGTGTCTAAATATGCAGTAAAGTTTGGTAGACTAAGTAGTCAGAAATACTTGGACAAACAATAATCTCATATGCGGCTTAATATTTTGTCAATATCCGAATATAATGCTGTTGTGATAAATAAAAATTGATATCTTGTTGACAGTATAATGAAAATGACCACGACTTGTCCATCCAAAGTGGTACACTTATCTCAAAGTTGTTAAAAACAAGTGATCAGTTATAGCTTAATCGCCCTCCGAATTTCATACTTTTATGGCTAGTTCTTACATACTTGTCTTTATCGTGAGCTTTTGGTGCTAATCATTCATATCACGTGGTTTATGACTTCATAAGTTTACTGTGTTAATCTTTTCTCATGTTTTATACGTTATTGTTCACATGCTACACTATAATCTCTGACAGTTATCATTACTCAACAGGAAGTTTGTGTTTATATTCATAGACGTGTGTTAAATCCATTTAATTGAAGGAATTCCTTTTCTGTATGTATAACACAGTTGCACCATGATAACAACGCAGTGTATTGATCACGAGCTAATTTTCATTTTCAGTTATGTGAATTACGACGATTTCGATAGTCGAAAAGTCGCCTTAGGTCCTCGTAGTGATATGTATTCTCAAGAACGTTATCGAACTCATGACAGTCATCAATCTGAGATGCGCAGCAATCAGCTTAGGCCCGACCAGCCAACCTCAAGAATGAGGATCGAGAATAGACGAGAGTATCGCGCAGTTAGTAGAAGCCCACCAAAGTCAAGAGACTCTACAATGATGCGCCCATACCCAGTTTCCGTAAATTTGAATCGCCATCGTACCGAAACCAATCGTCGAAGCCGCAGTCCACCGATATTTCAGTCTGTTCAACACAGGCCCGAAATCTTAGAATATGGACATCGTTCAGGTATGTTATTGTTTAGATATTAATAGATGTTTTAGTTGATTTTAGTGTGGTCCTTTTATTGACTATTTTACTGTTTTGTCGGAAAGTGTAGTGTAATGCAGTATTTTCTGTATTCTGTTTACTATAACCACCTTCACTCAGCAACATACCTACCGTTCACCATTTGAATTAAACAATCGTCATCCAATTGGTTTAATGTTATTCTATATAGATTTGTCAATTAAGTTCATTTTCGTAACCTCAACCTCAGAAACCTATTTCCCTGTTACTCCAATCCTATCCTCATGAGAGTTCTTAATCAATAATCTCAGTATCACACAGAATTGATTTCACTTTGCATATATAATCTTCTTTGTGTATAATAAATACACAAGAATCCTTGTCTGGCTGATTCATTATTCATAAGTACGCCTCAGCGTTTTATACACTTCATAATGTTTCCAAAGTATGCAATACAATGGCCAATTTTTCAGGAAAGTGCGATTTAATTCCGCTTGTTAGGACAAATATCATACTTCTACAAAAGTTATTTAATTCCTTGAGAAAGTTGTATTTTCATGTCAATCAAAGTTCTTTTTGTTTGTTGATTGTGTGTATAGTAGGTTCATTCTAACCTTAACGTTGTATTCCACAAAATTTTTAGAGCCGAGAACAAATCTGCAATCAGAGAGACGTTCCAGAGTCCTACCGTCTCCATCACAGTCGTTTAGACCGACAAATCATGCATTTTTCTTTTCTTCAGCATATGAAAATCGAAATCTAGGTCGCCGATATCAATAACAGCTAATCTTTATTGTATCTTTACCAGTAAATATGTATATCCAATGCTGCTTGCTAATAAACAATTCTTTTCTCCTTTTTTCCATTTTTAATGAAATAATGTGTATAAAAGTTTTTATTTCTGAAAGTGCTAATCTCGACACTTCAAATTACCCACACCCGGGGTGTACTTTATGTTATATCATTTTTACTTTACTGTAATTACTCCAATAACTAATATTAACAAAGTGTCTATTCATCTATATAGCATTTCAAAAGCTATGGATTATTAAGTCGGAATTCGAGATATAGCAGCCATTCATGACATCACTCTGCAAAGAGAATCATCATAAAAATTCATTTTAATTGGGCCGGAAGTTTACTGATGAAAGTAAGTTCAGTAAAACACTTGTAAAGGCATTATAAACGTTCATCATGACGAAAGGTAGTGATCCACTTCAAAAGAAACGAAAATACTTAGATATATGTATACATATTCGTATTTAAAGCATACACATGAATAGCTCCGTGTTCAAATGTCTTCCCAGCTAAATTTATCAATGCGTATAACCCATCTAAGCGATATTAATAGTCAATAATTAAGCTATGATACATTTTGGTTATCGTTATTTGTATTCCTTCTTGTTTATAAAGTTAGGGTTATGTTAAATTAATGTAATCATCTGCATTTCATGCTGCGAACGATAAAAAAAATTAAACTCCTGTATAAAGTTGCAGGTAAAATAGTTAGACCATCGAAAACAATTCTACGTCGCTTTCTTAGACTCAATCAGTAAGCAATAAAGGCCTAACGTTATACAAGCACAAAAACTATGAAAAACGTAATACGAAAAAGAGCATAGTGTTCGCGTACACGCATCTAAAATTACATAAAGCAAACGAAAAACAAAAGAAGGGGACAAATTAAAACTCAAATGTAACGAGGAAAGAACAAAATAATATGCATTATTAAATACAACAATAGAAAAAAAGAAAGAAATCACACGAAAAACAATAGAAAGGGAAGAAATAAACATCAAAGCAAAATACTAAAAAGAATGAGCAATAAAACATTATAAATAAAAAAAATAAAGTAAAAAAAGAATCGAAATAAAAAAAGGCAGATACGACTTGCAATTTCATTGAAGGCTGACGTGTTGATAATGTGTATGTGCGTATGCGTGATTTGTGGAGTTGGAGGGGACTTGTGGACGGCGTTTTGTATGAGTGTGCATGTGTGTTTGTTAGTCGGGTGTGGACTGAGTTGGTTTTCTGACACGTGAGTTTTGTGAGATGTGTGTTTCGCGATTGTGGTGTGTGTGAGTAGTTGGGTTGATTAAGCCTGTGTTGATTGGAAGGTAGTGCACCATGCATCAGGAACACCACAACATGTGGTGATATCTGGTTCGTTATGCACAATTTTGTGCCAATCACTGTGTGCTTGCTTGAATAACAAGTGAGTGTATAGCGTTGTGATTTGAGTGCGAATAATTGGGTTATCGGTTCCGGCATTGAATGCGGTGGTCACGTTAGTGTTTGACAGCAATAGAAGGTGGTCGCACTGATGTGGGGTTGTAAGAGTAGGATGAATGAGTGTGATTTAGTGGTAGTTTGTGATGATGGTGGTGGCTGTTTGTGTAGAGATGGTGGAGTATTTGTTAGATGTTTGTGTGTTGATCGATGTTGGATGTGAGTAGTTGATTAGTGAGTACATGTATGTGAGGGAATAGTTGTTATGTTGGCGTGAACCCTTGTGGATCCGTCCTGGAAATATGTTATTTCCAGGAAGCCTGAAACGAAGGGAAATTGTTTTCTGGTGTCTTCGGTGAACCATAATTTTGTCTGGTTCTCACTTAATACCAGGTAGATGTGTTTAGTATAGGCCTGACGGATGATGTGTAGTATGGGTTTGTTTGGAATTAGTGTTTGTTAAGTGTGGAGTTGTGTTGGATTTCCCCGACACTTTTGAGATTGGAGAGCTTCGTAGGTATAGTGATGGTGACCAGTGTGTTGTTGTGTATGAGTTGTCATTGAGGTGAGTGAAGATATCTCTGGTCGATTGTGAGATGCTTTTGTGGTGTGTGTGTGAGTGTGAGTGGGTTGGGGTGGTGGTGTCGGTGATGGTGGTGGTGGTGGTAATGTTGGATAGATGTGTGTTTTATTGCGTTTGGTTAGTGTTTATGTAATTGCATGTGTGACAGGTGTACTATTGGTTTGTTTGATTTTAAATATTGTTGCGGTGGATTGGAAGAGTGAGTGATGATATTTGTTGGCGATTAGTTAATTTCTATGTGCATCCAACTTGCACTGTAGGTTGTCGTTTGCTGTTGGTTAGGGATATAGTGTTGGTGATTTGTGTGTGCGTATGCGTGATTTGTGGAGTTGGAGGGGACTTGTGGACGGCGTTTTGTATGAGTGTGCATGTGTGTTTGTTAGTCGGATGTGGACTGAGTTGGTTTTCTGACACGTGAGTTTTGTGAGATGTGTGTTTCGCGATTGTGGTGTGTGTGAGTAGTTGGGTTGATTAAGCCTGTGTTGATTGGAAGGTAGTGCACCATGCATCAGGAACACCACAACATGTGGTGATATCTGGTTCGTTATGCACAATTTTGTGCCAATCACTGTGTGCTTGCTTGAATAACAAGTGAGTGTATAGCGTTGTGATTTGAGTGCGAATAATTGGGTTATCGGTTCCGGCATTGAATGCGGTGGTCACGTTAGTGTTTGACAGCAATAGAAGGTGGTCGCACTGATGTGGGGTTGTAAGAGTAGGATGAATGAGTGTGATTTAGTGGTAGTTTGTGATGATGGTGGTGGCTGTTTGTGTAGAGATGGTGGAGTATTTGTTAGATGTTTGTGTGTTGATCGATGTTGGATGTGAGTAGTTGATTAGTGAGTACATGTATGTGAGGGAATAGTTGTTATGTTGGCGTGAACCCTTGTGGATCCGTCCTGGAAATATGTTATTTCCAGGAAGCCTGAAACGAAGGGAAATTGTTTTCTGGTGTCTTCGGTGAACCATAATTTTGTCTGGTTCTCACTTAATACCAGGTAGATGTGTTTAGTATAGGCCTGACGGATGATGTGTAGTATGGGTTTGTTTGGAATTAGTGTTTGTTAAGTGTGGAGTTGTGTTGGATTTCCCCGACACTTTTGAGATTGGAGAGCTTCGTAGGTATAGTGATGGTGACCAGTGTGTTGTTGTGTATGAGTTGTCATTGAGGTGAGTGAAGATATCTCTGGTCGATTGTGAGATGCTTTTGTGGTGTGTGTGTGAGTGTGAGTGGGTTGGGGTGGTGGTGTCGGTGATGGTGGTGGTGGTGGTAATGTTGGATAGATGTGTGTTTTATTGCGTTTGGTTAGTGTTTATGTAATTGCATGTGTGACAGGTGTACTATTGGTTTGTTTGATTTTAAATATTGTTGCGGTGGATTGGAAGAGTGAGTGATGATATTTGTTGGCGATTAGTTAATTTCTATGTGCATCCAACTTGCACTGTAGGTTGTCGTTTGCTGTTGGTTAGGGATATAGTGTTGGTGATTTGTGTGTGCGTATGCGTGATTTGTGGAGTTGGAGGGGACTTGTGGACGGCGTTTTGTATGAGTGTGCATGTGTGTTTGTTAGTCGGATGTGGACTGAGTTGGTTTTCTGACACGTGAGTTTTGTGAGATGTGTGTTTCGCGATTGTGGTGTGTGTGAGTAGTTGGGTTGATTAAGCCTGTGTTGATTGGAAGGTAGTGCACCATGCATCAGGAACACCACAACATGTGGTGATATCTGGTTCGTTATGCACAATTTTGTGCCAATCACTGTGTGCTTGCTTGAATAACAAGTGAGTGTATAGCGTTGTGATTTGAGTGCGAATAATTGGGTTATCGGTTCCGGCATTGAATGCGGTGGTCACGTTAGTGTTTGACAGCAATAGAAGGTGGTCGCACTGATGTGGGGTTGTAAGAGTAGGATGAATGAGTGTGATTTAGTGGTAGTTTGTGATGATGGTGGTGGCTGTTTGTGTAGAGATGGTGGAGTATTTGTTAGATGTTTGTGTGTTGATCGATGTTGGATGTGAGTAGTTGATTAGTGAGTACATGTATGTGAGGGAATAGTTGTTATGTTGGCGTGAACCCTTGTGGATCCGTCCTGGAAATATGTTATTTCCAGGAAGCCTGAAACGAAGGGAAATTGTTTTCTGGTGTCTTCGGTGAACCATAATTTTGTCTGGTTCTCACTTAATACCAGGTAGATGTGTTTAGTATAGGCCTGACGGATGATGTGTAGTATGGGTTTGTTTGGAATTAGTGTTTGTTAAGTGTGGAGTTGTGTTGGATTTCCCCGACACTTTTGAGATTGGAGAGCTTCGTAGGTATAGTGATGGTGACCAGTGTGTTGTTGTGTATGAGTTGTCATTGAGGTGAGTGAAGATATCTCTGGTCGATTGTGAGATGCTTTTGTGGTGTGTGTGTGAGTGTGAGTGGGTTGGGGTGGTGGTGTCGGTGATGGTGGTGGTGGTGGTAATGTTGGATAGATGTGTGTTTTATTGCGTTTGGTTAGTGTTTATGTAATTGCATGTGTGACAGGTGTACTATTGGTTTGTTTGATTTTAAATATTGTTGCGGTGGATTGGAAGAGTGAGTGATGATATTTGTTGGCGATTAGTTAATTTCTATGTGCATCCAACTTGCACTGTAGGTTGTCGTTTGCTGTTGGTTAGGGATATAGTGTTGATGATTTGTGTGTGCGTATGCGTGATTTGTGGAGTTGGAGGGGACTTGTGGACGGCGTTTTGTATGAGTGTGCATGTGTGTTTGTTAGTCGGATGTGGACTGAGTTGGTTTTCTGATACGTGAGTTTTGTGAGATGTGTGTTTCGCGATTGTGGTGTGTGTGAGTAGTTGGGTTGATTAAGCCTGTGTTGATTGGAAGGTAGTGCACCATGCATCAGGAACACCACAACATGTGGTGATATCTGGTTCGTTATGCACAATTTTGTGCCAATCACTGTGTGCTTGCTTGAATAACAAGTGAGTGTATAGCGTTGTGATTTGAGTGCGAATAATTGGGTTATCGGTTCCGGCATTGAATGCGGTGGTCACGTTAGTGTTTGACAGCAATAGAAGGTGGTCGCACTGATGTGGGGTTGTAAGAGTAGGATGAATGAGTGTGATTTAGTGGTAGTTTGTGATGATGGTGGTGGCTGTTTGTGTAGAGATGGTGGAGTATTTGTTAGATGTTTGTGTGTTGATCGATGTTGGATGTGAGTAGTTGATTAGTGAGTACATGTATGTGAGGGAATAGTTGTTATGTTGGCGTGAACCCTTGTGGATCCGTCCTGGAAATATGTTATTTCCAGGAAGCCTGAAACGAAGGGAAATTGTTTTCTGGTGTCTTCGGTGAACCATAATTTTGTCTGGTTCTCACTTAATACCAGGTAGATGTGTTTAGTATAGGCCTGACGGATGATGTGTAGTATGGGTTTGTTTGGAATTAGTGTTTGTTAAGTGTGGAGTTGTGTTGGATTTCCCCGACACTTTTGAGATTGGAGAGCTTCGTAGGTATAGTGATGGTGACCAGTGTGTTGTTGTGTATGAGTTGTCATTGAGGTGAGTGAAGATATCTCTGGTCGATTGTGAGATGCTTTTGTGGTGTGTGTGTGAGTGTGAGTGGGTTGGGGTGGTGGTGTCGGTGATGGTGGTGGTGGTGGTGGTAATGTTGGATAGATGTGTGTTTTATTGCGTTTGGTTAGTGTTTATGTAATTGCATGTGTGACAGGTGTACTATTGGTTTGTTTGATTTTAAATATTGTTGCGGTGGATTGGAAGAGTGAGTGATGATATTTGTTGGCGATTAGTTAATTTCTATGTGCATCCAACTTGCACTGTAGGTTGTCGTTTGCTGTTGGTTAGGGATATAGTGTTGATGATTTGTGTGTGCGTATGCGTGATTTGTGGAGTTGGAGGGGACTTGTGGACGGCGTTTTGTATGAGTGTGCATGTGTGTTTGTTAGTCGGATGTGGACTGAGTTGGTTTTCTGATACGTGAGTTTTGTGAGATGTGTGTTTCGCGATTGTGGTGTGTGTGAGTAGTTGGGTTGATTAAGCCTGTGTTGATTGGAAGGTAGTGCACCATGCATCAGGAACACCACAACATGTGGTGATATCTGGTTCGTTATGCACAATTTTGTGCCAATCACTGTGTGCTTGCTTGAATAACAAGTGAGTGTATAGCGTTGTGATTTGAGTGCGAATAATTGGGTTATCGGTTCCGGCATTGAATGCGGTGGTCACGTTAGTGTTTGACAGCAATAGAAGGTGGTCGCACTGATGTGGGGTTGTAAGAGTAGGATGAATGAGTGTGATTTAGTGGTAGTTTGTGATGATGGTGGTGGCTGTTTGTGTAGAGATGGTGGAGTATTTGTTAGATGTTTGTGTGTTGATCGATGTTGGATGTGAGTAGTTGATTAGTGAGTACATGTATGTGAGGGAATAGTTGTTATGTTGGCGTGAACCCTTGTGGATCCGTCCTGGAAATATGTTATTTCCAGGAAGCCTGAAACGAAGGGAAATTGTTTTCTGGTGTCTTCGGTGAACCATAATTTTGTCTGGTTCTCACTTAATACCAGGTAGATGTGTTTAGTATAGGCCTGACGGATGATGTGTAGTATGGGTTTGTTTGGAATTAGTGTTTGTTAAGTGTGGAGTTGTGTTGGATTTCCCCGACACTTTTGAGATTGGAGAGCTTCGTAGGTATAGTGATGGTGACCAGTGTGTTGTTGTGTATGAGTTGTCATTGAGGTGAGTGAAGATATCTCTGGTCGATTGTGAGATGCTTTTGTGGTGTGTGTGTGAGTGTGAGTGGGTTGGGGTGGTGGTGTCGGTGATGGTGGTGGTGGTGGTAATGTTGGATAGATGTGTGTTTTATTGCGTTTGGTTAGTGTTTATGTAATTGCATGTGTGACAGGTGTACTATTGGTTTGTTTGATTTTAAATATTGTTGCGGTGGATTGGAAGAGTGAGTGATGATATTTGTTGGCGATTAGTTAATTTCTATGTGCATCCAACTTGCACTGTAGGTTGTCGTTTGCTGTTGGTTAGGGATATAGTGTTGATGATTTGTGTGTGCGTATGCGTGATTTGTGGAGTTGGAGGGGACTTGTGGACGGCGTTTTGTATGAGTGTGCATGTGTGTTTGTTAGTCGGATGTGGACTGAGTTGGTTTTCTGATACGTGAGTTTTGTGAGATGTGTGTTTCGCGATTGTGGTGTGTGTGAGTAGTTGGGTTGATTAAGCCTGTGTTGATTGGAAGGTAGTGCACCATGCATCAGGAACACCACAACATGTGGTGATATCTGGTTCGTTATGCACAATTTTGTGCCAATCACTGTGTGCTTGCTTGAATAACAAGTGAGTGTATAGCGTTGTGATTTGAGTGCGAATAATTGGGTTATCGGTTCCGGCATTGAATGCGGTGGTCACGTTAGTGTTTGACAGCAATAGAAGGTGGTCGCACTGATGTGGGGTTGTAAGAGTAGGATGAATGAGTGTGATTTAGTGGTAGTTTGTGATGATGGTGGTGGCTGTTTGTGTAGAGATGGTGGAGTATTTGTTAGATGTTTGTGTGTTGATCGATGTTGGATGTGAGTAGTTGATTAGTGAGTACATGTATGTGAGGGAATAGTTGTTATGTTGGCGTGAACCCTTGTGGATCCGTCCTGGAAATATGTTATTTCCAGGAAGCCTGAAACGAAGGGAAATTGTTTTCTGGTGTCTTCGGTGAACCATAATTTTGTCTGGTTCTCACTTAATACCAGGTAGATGTGTTTAGTATAGGCCTGACGGATGATGTGTAGTATGGGTTTGTTTGGAATTAGTGTTTGTTAAGTGTGGAGTTGTGTTGGATTTCCCCGACACTTTTGAGATTGGAGAGCTTCGTAGGTATAGTGATGGTGACCAGTGTGTTGTTGTGTATGAGTTGTCATTGAGGTGAGTGAAGATATCTCTGGTCGATTGTGAGATGCTTTTGTGGTGTGTGTGTGAGTGTGAGTGGGTTGGGGTGGTGGTGTCGGTGATGGTGGTGGTGGTGGTAATGTTGGATAGATGTGTGTTTTATTGCGTTTGGTTAGTGTTTATGTAATTGCATGTGTGACAGGTGTACTATTGGTTTGTTTGATTTTAAATATTGTTGCGGTGGATTGGAAGAGTGAGTGATGATATTTGTTGGCGATTAGTTAATTTCTATGTGCATCCAACTTGCACTGTAGGTTGTCGTTTGCTGTTGGTTAGGGATATAGTGTTGATGATTTGTGTGTGCGTATGCGTGATTTGTGGAGTTGGAGGGGACTTGTGGACGGCGTTTTGTATGAGTGTGCATGTGTGTTTGTTAGTCGGATGTGGACTGAGTTGGTTTTCTGATACGTGAGTTTTGTGAGATGTGTGTTTCGCGATTGTGGTGTGTGTGAGTAGTTGGGTTGATTAAGCCTGTGTTGATTGGAAGGTAGTGCACCATGCATCAGGAACACCACAACATGTGGTGATATCTGGTTCGTTATGCACAATTTTGTGCCAATCACTGTGTGCTTGCTTGAATAACAAGTGAGTGTATAGCGTTGTGATTTGAGTGCGAATAATTGGGTTATCGGTTCCGGCATTGAATGCGGTGGTCACGTTAGTGTTTGACAGCAATAGAAGGTGGTCGCACTGATGTGGGGTTGTAAGAGTAGGATGAATGAGTGTGATTTAGTGGTAGTTTGTGATGATGGTGGTGGCTGTTTGTGTAGAGATGGTGGAGTATTTGTTAGATGTTTGTGTGTTGATCGATGTTGGATGTGAGTAGTTGATTAGTGAGTACATGTATGTGAGGGAATAGTTGTTATGTTGGCGTGAACCCTTGTGGATCCGTCCTGGAAATATGTTATTTCCAGGAAGCCTGAAACGGAATGTGGGGAATGAAATACGAAGGGAAATTGTTTTCTGGTGTCTTCGGTGAACCATAATTTGTCTGGTTCTCACTTAATACCAGGTAGATGTGTTTAGTATAGGCCTGACGGATGATGTGTATTATGGGTTTGTTTGGAATTAGTGTTTGTTAAGTGTGGAGTTGTGTTGGATTTCCCCGACACTTTTGAGATTGGAGAGTTTCGTAGGTATAGTGATGGTGACCAGTGTGTTGTTGTGTATGAGTTGTCATTGAGGTGAGTGAAGATATCTCTGGTCGATTGTGAGATGCTTTTGTGGTGTGTGTGTGAGTGTGAGTGGGTTGGGGTGGTGGTGTCGGTGATGGTGGTGGTGGTGGTAATGTTGGATAGATGTGTGTTTTATTGCGTTTGGTTAGTGTTTATGTAATTGCATGTGTGACAGGTGTACTATTGGTTTGTTTGATTTTAAATATTGTTGCGGTGGATTGGAAGAGTGAGTGATGATATTTGTTGGCGATTAGTTAATTTCTATGTGCATCCAACTTGCACTGTAGGTTGTCGTTTGCTGTTGGTTAGGGATATAGTGTTGATGATTTGTGTGTGCGTATGCGTGATTTGTGGAGTTGGAGGGGACTTGTGGACGGCGTTTTGTATGAGTGTGCATGTGTGTTTGTTAGTCGGATGTGGACTGAGTTGGTTTTCTGATACGTGAGTTTTGTGAGATGTGTGTTTCGCGATTGTGGTGTGTGTGAGTAGTTGGGTTGATTAAGCCTGTGTTGATTGGAAGGTAGTGCACCATGCATCAGGAACACCACAACATGTGGTGATATCTGGTTCGTTATGCACAATTTTGTGCCAATCACTGTGTGCTTGCTTGAATAACAAGTGAGTGTATAGCGTTGTGATTTGAGTGCGAATAATTGGGTTATCGGTTCCGGCATTGAATGCGGTGGTCACGTTAGTGTTTGACAGCAATAGAAGGTGGTCGCACTGATGTGGGGTTGTAAGAGTAGGATGAATGAGTGTGATTTAGTGGTAGTTTGTGATGATGGTGGTGGCTGTTTGTGTAGAGATGGTGGAGTATTTGTTAGATGTTTGTGTGTTGATCGATGTTGGATGTGAGTAGTTGATTAGTGAGTACATGTATGTGAGGGAATAGTTGTTATGTTGGCGTGAACCCTTGTGGATCCGTCCTGGAAATATGTTATTTCCAGGAAGCCTGAAACGAAGGGAAATTGTTTTCTGGTGTCTTCGGTGAACCATAATTTTGTCTGGTTCTCACTTAATACCAGGTAGATGTGTTTAGTATAGGCCTGACGGATGATGTGTATTATGGGTTTGTTTGGAATTAGTGTTTGTTAAGTGTGGAGTTGTGTTGGATTTCCCCGACACTTTTGAGATTGGAGAGCTTCGTAGGTATAGTGATGGTGACCAGTGTGTTGTTGTGTATGAGTTGTCATTGAGGTGAGTGAAGATATCTCTGGTCGATTGTGAGATGCTTTTGTGGTGTGTGTGTGAGTGTGAGTGGGTTGGGGTGGTGGTGTCGGTGATGGTGGTGGTGGTGGTAATGTTGGATAGATGTGTGTTTTATTGCGTTTGGTTAGTGTTTATGTAATTGCATGTGTGACAGGTGTACTATTGGTTTGTTTGATTTTAAATATTGTTGCGGTGGATTGGAAGAGTGAGTGATGATATTTGTTGGCGATTAGTTAATTTCTATGTGCATCCAACTTGCACTGTAGGTTGTCGTTTGCTGTTGGTTAGGGATATAGTGTTGATGATTTGTGTGTGCGTATGCGT